>PVKZ01003206.1:0-126004 GCA_004027375.1 Macroglossus sobrinus
GTTAGTCCCCTCATCCTCCTGTTGGTAACCCTCCCCTTCACTCCCCTCTGTGCTCTGGAGGGCCAGCTAGAAGGACACGTTCCTTTATCTTGACCAGAAGTATTCAAGTCCTAATTCATAGTCATCATGGAAGCAGAGTTAATGAAAGCTCCATCCTGCCCAGTCACTGGGACAATAGACAAGTAAGGGAAGGACCTGTCTGCACTGGACTGCAGGGAGCAGGGTCTGCCACTGCATCCGCTCTCCCCTGACGAATGGTCCAGTCTTCGGCAAGCCTTCCGTCCTCTATAAAACCGCAATTGCCAGAGCCCCTTCCTCAGCCACGTGCCCTGAAATTACTGTGGATACGGACTTTGTGTTTAGAGAGCACTGGGTCTGATCAGTAGGAGGATGGTAGGACAAGTTTGTTTGTTTTTGTTTTTGTTTTTCCAACGAAGTCTTCAGTGACAGCGGCTTTACTTCATGTTGCTGCAGTAGCGCCATCTGCTGTTGGCAAGAGCACATGATCAGCACATTTGGTGAACTAAGGTGTTGGAACGAAGGCCAAGAAGGTTTAAGAAGCTGGGGGTGTAAAGTGATGCTTGCCAGAGGGGCAGGGGTAAGGGGGCGAGAGAAAAGGTGAAGGGGATCGAGTTATAAAGCAAACGAGTCACAGGGATATGGTATACGGCACAGGGAATATTGCCAATAGTGTCATAATAGCTGTGCACGGTGACGGGGGCTTACTAGATTTATTGTGGTGATCACTTAGGAAGGTCTATAAATGTTGAATAACTGCTGCCTTGAAACTCATATAATAGTATATGTTAACTGCAGTTTAATTTTTTAAAGGTACTGGGTTTTTTTTGCTCAAAGAAGCTAGGAAGCTATAATCTGAGGTGCTATACATTTTGCGACATGGTCCATACCACCCCTCTTTGAGACCTCAAAGATCGTCACACTTGCAGTTACTTATTGTCGCATCAGTCTCGTACTACGGGGAGAGAGAGGCACTTTATCCTCTAGAGCACAGAGGAGCAGCTCTAGGGCTGAGGTCCGGTGGCCTGGCACAGGGGACAGGTGGCAGGCAGGTCGGGACACCATCGCCCTGAGTGTGCTGGTGCTGCCGCCCGGGGTTCAGGTCTCCTCCACACTTTCGCGAGATCTGCTCACTGAAGGACAGTGCCTTACTTTAAACCAGTGTAACCATTTTTTTTCCTGCCAAGGCTTGAGGGCGATGAGCCTTCTCAGCACTGGGATGATGGCAGCCATGCTTCCTTTATGCCAACATGGAGCGGGGAGGGCTCGTCTGCCTGGGAGTCCATGTTTCTGGTAAATCCTTCCTAGATGAGTCCGCAGCACCGCTTGTCAGTGACCTGTCCCCTTCCTCTGGCTTCTGTCCCCGTTAGCGCGCCTCCCCTCTAGCTAGAGCCAGTCCAAGGCTCAGAAGCCAGCGCCCGCTTGCTGTAGTTAGCAGAGTCTAGCTGCTGCCTCTGACCGGGCTCACATTTGCGATGTGCTGGACCGGTGAAGGAGGGACACAAACGCCCTGAAACTACATGGCATCCAGCTGACTTAGCATGTCCCCCTCAGCATCCATAGCTGCCCACCAGCCCTGGAAATGTGTGTGCTCAGACTCGGTCTGACTCTCCGGTTCGATTAAGCATTTGAGACCTTATGAATTCTGAGGCCGTTCTCAACACCATTAGTTGGCCCGCTCTCCTGGCCCCGAGCATTCCCTAGAGAATCCCCTGTCTACAGAATTCCACCCACCATTCACCGGAGCAGTGAAGACACCACCGACGTCCCGCAGAGTGGCGGAACTGTCTAGATTCCTCAGTTGGAGAGCAATCAGTGTGTGAACACGGATTCTCGAGTTCAGCCCCCCGGTGGATCGATGAGAACACTGAGGCTCGGAATGCTGGCGTGTCTTGGGCAGAGTTTGGCGAAATACCCGGGGGGGGGGGGTCAGACATACATAGTTCAAGTTCCCACCTCAGTTCAGCCCTGCCGTGGGGGGCTTAAACCAAACAGCAACAAAGGCTTTTTTAAGCTGTTTCCCTGTACTGTGCCTCTTCTCTGCGCCCACCCTCCCCTTCCACACTCCCCTCATGAAACGGGAAAAACGTGCTCGCAGGGCAGGAAGCCAAACAGGGCAGTACCGCAATGGCAGCTGAAGCAGTCTTTGGTACTGGCAGGTTCTGTGACTCAGAAGGGGCCACGGTGCTGGAAGAGGCTGTCGGGAGTGTCACCAACGGCCTGTGGCCCTGGACAGCTCTGCCTGGGGCCTCACGTTCAGCAGTGCAGTTTCGATGTCTCCAGAGGTTTCTCTACGGATAGTCTGGGTGTCGTGGAAGTCCCCCGTTCCGCCGTAGGGAGCCAACGTTCCATGCAAGCACCTCCTCCGGGGACAAGAGCCGCGTCCTCTGCGGGACGCGGCCCCTCACTCCCCTTGTGCTCCCCCAGGGCGCAGGAAACCTTCATGCAGTGGGACCAGTGCCGGCGCTTCTACAACTTCCTCATGGCCGACAACATGAAGAAGATCATCCTCTCGCACAGGTGCGTCGCCTGCCACTCTCTCTCTCGGGGGACGTAGTCCCTTCCCCGCTGATTTCTGAGTCACTAAAAGCCGGGACTCTTTTTTCCCCCAAGGACTAATGAAGGGTAGAGGTGGTGCCCATTCTCTGCTAACTGCTTGTGACTTGCTTAGAAACCAGCTTGTCCCAGGCTCCCAAAGTCACCCGATAGCTTTCTGCTTTCATAATTCCCAGTAGATCCAAGACGAGAAACCAGTTCCACACCATTCTTTTCCCAATCTGGGCGGTCCTGAGGGTGGCCGATCATTGCTGAGGAACCTCTCTTCTTATGATGCCAGGAAGCAGGCTCCACTGTGATTCTTGTCTGCATTAAAGGTTTTTTTAATCAAAGCTTTTTTCAACTTGGTATAATTATTGGTATAATTTACCAATAAAACTGTTAAGGTATTCTAAGCATAGAAACGTGACAGTTTGTTTGGTTTTTCATCTGCTGCTTATTCTCTGTTGGCTTTTGTGTCTTACTGTAGACAAGCTCTTTTTGGAGACCATGTAAGGAAACCCCAGAGCCTGGAGGACTCGGACTTGAGCCGCCTCTACACGGCCACGTCCCTGATGCAGATCGATGACAATGTGATGAGGTGTGTCCACTCTCGGGGACGGGGGCCAGGCGGGAGGCTGCAAGCCCGTGCGGCCCAGTGCGAGGGTTTTGCCCCGCTCACTTCAGCGTTAAGGGTTTTTGGTTTTTTTTTTCTTTAAATAAGTGTCCAGTATTAAAAACAGAAGATTTCACAGAAAAATGCAATTTTCTAGATCCTCTTGGAAAATAAGAAAAGGCTCTGGCCACTCGTTCTGTATGCCCACATTGCATAACCGAGAGTGAACGGGGGCTGGGGGCGCGCACGCCCTCGCTGTTCGGTCCTCACCCTGCCTGTGTAGTCGACGCTGGGCAGGGCTCAGGAGCCACGTGACCTGCATTTGCAGTGGAGTAAGAGGAAAAGGAAATCATTTTTGTACCTATCTGTGTCTCCATCAAAAGTAAAAAAACAAAAAATAGACCGAGAGGGCTGTGCGTTGCCAGTAAAGTGGCCTGAGCCTCTCTTGGGACATGAAGACGCTCCTCTGAGTGCAGCACACAAACTCCGTCCGCCTCCCTCCTTTACCGCCCCCAGCCCGGCCCCTCCAGGCCCCTGAGATTGAGACCCCGACAGTGTCCTCTTTCCCGTACCATTAGTTTCTGATTGAAGTTAGTCTTAGCATTCATTCATCCAGTACAGAGGCAGATATGACCTGAAGGTGTGGCATCTGTGCTTGTCCTCCTTATGGGCTCCTGGTACCCTTCTTACACCAGCTAGCCTTGAAAGTTACCTGTCAACGGTTACTCAAAGGAAATAGAAACTAGGAAATTGTCACTATATTCAGAAGACGAGAATGAATTTTGTCCACCCTCACTTCAGATGGATGTGCAACTTTATTGTGGTTTCTAACGAGGAAAAAAACGAAACTTATTTCAACTTCCCATTGGTCTTCTGAATTTTTTGAATCCTAAATAAAAATGGTCCTCAACTCTCCCTACAGCTCTTCCGTTGTAATAATGCTGGGTAGCAGCAGTGTTCATGATGTTCACCGATTTGGGTGGCTCCTCACAAACCCTTCTCTGGTGACCCTGGAGGACTGGGAGGGCTTTTCTGGCCCACCGAGTTTGCAAAGGAGACTGATTTCCTAAAGACAGATGTCCTGGAGATGATCTTGGCACACGGCCTTCTCCCTAAGGAGCCCTGATAGTCCAGCTCAAGCTTTCTGGGTCCTTCCTGAGCAGGGATCTGGAGACTGGTGGCAGGTCTATAGCTTTGAAGAAGACGGGATAGCTTGATGGCTCCAGTAAGAAAAGAAAACCCAGGGGCCATAATTCGCATCAGGAAGAAATGAGGTTCTCAGAGAGCCTCTGGCCTGGGGTGGACTCAGCCTGCCGGTCTCAGAGCTCCAGGCTGACCCATGCCAGGCTGCCTAGAGCACGGGGTGGAACCACACCAAAGGTCTTGTTAAATGTTAGCTTACCTCTGGCTGCTACCCCACGGGTGACTGGGAATCCCCCATTTCTATTACTCGATACGTATATTACTCCAGCTCACAGTGGTCCGGGTTGCTCTGTCAGGAAGAAGCCTGTTATAAAGCAAGTTCTAGAAAATGCCTTTGAATTTCCATATTCTTAGCGTTTACGGTGACATCTGGCTTTATACCACCTTGAAAGATGTAACATATGCCAGTGATTACTAAAGCTAACACTAACTCAGTAATTAACTCTGGGCCAGGCACTAATGTCATAAATCTCTCAGCGCCATTAAGGAAGGTCCTGTCCTTAGCCCCGTTTTAAAGAAGAGAAGCTCAGAGAGGTTAAACCCTTAGACTAAATATATTCTACTAATACGACAAGTTAGTGCGGGAACTGGAGCAGAAAGAAAATCAACTCAGCATTCCGATCGCATGACAAGTATCGTTGTGTTATCTTTCTTTGTGTGTGTGTCTCAGGAAGTTTCATGGCTATAACTCCCTGAAGGAGTATTACGAGGAAGAAAGCTGCATGAGGTACCTGCACAGGGTGAGTGCCATCGCCGACTCTGAGGGAGCAGCGTCTCCGAATTAGTGTCACTCCGTCCCGCTTCACACTCCATGTGACAAGCACCCCCGCTGGAAGCTCAGCCGGAATCTGGCTCTCAGCGCTCCAGCTGTTGACGTGGGTTTCTTACTGAAGCAAACCCTGGCCCTCTGTGACCTCCGTGTGTGAACCCCAGAGCTGCCCCTCCGTGCAGCGCAGAACCGGTCTGCTCCTGTGTTTGTGTAAAGGCCCCTAAAACTGCCTCAACGCCCGTTTTGTCCCCCTTCGTCTTCCTTTGACAGTGTAGTCCCACCTGGTTCCTGCCATCGTTCCACAGAGGAGGTCACGGAGCTTTCCTACTGCAGCCCCGACACGAGCTCCCCCATGTCTACCAGCCCACTCCAGCCTCTTCTGTCTAGAAGGAAGCACACTCCGTTCTTTCTCGCTGCAGTGTAAACTGAGCGAGTATGCGTGTAGCTCTGCAAAGTCGTGTTTCTGACACGTATGGCTAATCTGAAACACTGAAGGTCATCAGAAACATCGTGCCCGTGAGCACCTTAGAGCTTTTACCCTCCTGGTGCTGTCAGAGCACGTGGGTCACCAAGGACATCGGGAGCTTTGCTCCTGCACACACGCCTGCCAGGGCTGTAAGTCACAGCGGCAGCTAGAAATCACGCCACTGCCAGGGAATCCAAGGCGTTCTTAGTTCACCTGTTCAGCAAACTGGGCAGTGGCCTGCTTCCCCTCACTTCAAAGTTGTGTCCGCTAGATTTGAGCCTTGAATCGGGGGGGTCTAAAGGGAATTGGTCATTTAATCTTGTCCATTTTCTCATTTCAGATTTATGTGCCTCTCATGCTGGTTAATGCAGCCGACGACCCCTTGGTGCATGAAAGTCTTCTCACCATCCCCAAATCTCTTTCAGGTAAGTGTTTTCCCTGCTGCTCCCTCAAGCGCTCAGCAGAAGGTGGCAGTAGTTCTGCCACAGTAAGTTCTGTCACCTTCACCACGCTGTCATCTCCTGTCAGTGTTCTTATTCAGTGTAGCCTGATAGTCCCGGGGCTGTGATGGGGCCTGGGCAGAGCCTTGTCGTGTCCTCTCCTGGTGCAGGGGTCAGGCCCATCGTCTATATCCGTAGCCAAGAGCGGTCTGCGAGTCCCCTGGTGTTCTGTGAAATTACTGTCTCATGAAAGCGGTTCCATTCAGTCTGAGAGTTTAACTTAAAAAGATACTTAAACCTAAGGCTTGACCTGAAAACCACCCAAAACAAAAAAACAAAAAAGCCAGTTCTGCTCCCTCTCGTGACAGTCAGCCTCTCCATCTGCTCTGAGGATAAAGATATAAGCAACAGGAAAAGCAGAGGCTGTTGCTCGTGGCAGTGCGGCTGCGCTCCCGGCCAGTGCGGTCTCAGTCCACACCGAATAGGAGCTAAAGGAAGACTAGAAAGAGGGCAGCAGAAGGACTCCCTTGGGAATTCCAAAGTTACTTTGCGTTGAAGTTCAGACCCCTAGGACCTCATCTCCACCCTCCACGTCCTCCGTGAGCACGTCTCCTCTGTAAATATCCTGTGTTGACCGCAGGGAAGAGGGATGCTTCTGGTTCTCTCATAACCCCCAAGCTAGAAGAATAAATAATCCGGCAGACAGAGGACCCACGCCCAGCCACCAGAGAGCTCCCAGGCACCGCTCAGTGGATGCTGCGTGTGCAGCAGGTGTGTGATGTGACACAAGCTCCCGTCAGCCCCCTGCACAGAAGTAGCCCCTCAGCCACGTGGGCAGCAGACAGAGAGAGCAGCAGCGTCTGCTTTCTTCCGAGCATCTAAAGTAACAGCCACAGCTCTACTGCTGCCACACAGAAATGGATGCAGTAGCGACTGGAAGGAGAATAACCACGAGGGTCAGACGAGAAAAGAGCCCCAGAGAGCCACAAGTGTGCGTGCCACGAAGCGCCTCGTAGGCCCGGAGTAGCCAGCAAGGGGCCCCTGTCTGTTATTCCCCTGGGAAGACAGCCGCTCCCTGCAGTACCTGCCTGTCCTGGCTGCCACTGTGTGCCATCTGCTGTGATGGCCTTTGCTAGCCCGTGCACAACTAACCTAACTCACGAGGACAAGTCCAGGTCAGTCATTCTCAGGACGGCCTTCTAGAGCGTGCCACGGAGAACTTGGGCATCTTTTAACACCACCGGCAGCTTTATGTTTCAGTCTTAAAAGATATAGATCTGTAATGAAAAGTCATCGACTTCGTTGAGTTCGCATTGCTCTGCAGTAAATGCCAGTGCAAATGCCGTGCTGTGACACCTCCCTGAGAGCCTGCCCCTCCCCCCCACGCCTCCCCCACCCCGCGCAGCACGGGCACTGTCCAGAGCCTGGCAGAGGCTCTGCCCCTTCCCAAGGCCCGTGAAAGCGGGATGTGCATTTTGAGGGACGGCCCGGAGATTGGATGCGCAAAGTTGGGAAGCCCTGGGCTGCACAGTCGAATCACTCGGAGCTTTGGCAGCACCAGTGCCGGGTCCTTCCTGTCCCACCCACCGCCCCTCACAGAGATTCTGAGGTAGCTGGTCTGGGTGCTGTGCAGAGATCTTTACAAACCCCATGGATTCTCGCATGCAGCTATGGCAGAGAGTCACTTAAGTTTCTGAGGACCTTGTAAGCTGGTGCCCGCTCCACTCCAAAGTCCGCTAGCCCCCACTGTCTCGCCTGCCCCACCAGTCCCCTGCCCACTCTGGCGAATGAGGCAGAGTGAGTAGAGGTGAGATGCCCACGTGGGTGACCTTCACCTGCAGGGACAGTCTGGGCCGCCCCGGCCAGCTCACTGTCGCACCTCCCGCCGTGGAGCTGACCCAGGGCGAGTGACTCATTCAGCTGCCTTTCCCCCGCAGAGAAACGGGAGAACGTCATGTTTGTGCTGCCTCTGCACGGGGGCCACCTGGGCTTCTTTGAGGGCTCCGTGCTGTTCCCCGAGCCCCTGACGTGGATGGATAAGCTGGTGGTGGAGTACGCCAATGCCATCTGCCAGTGGGAGCGTAACAAGTCACAGTGCTCCGACACGGAGCTGGCGGAGGCCGACCTGGAGTGAGGCCTCCCGGGCTCTGGCGCGGCCCGGCTGCCCTCCTCTGGAACTCGCGTGCCTCGCCGGCTGCCTCAGGTGTCCCCTCTCCCCCAGTGACCTGGACCTGACCTCACACTGTCAGCGGGGCCACCGCCAGGCACACCTCTCTTGGAGTGGGCGGCTATCCCTGGGAGCTCCAGGCTATTTTTGTGCTTAGTTACTGGTTTTCTCCATTGCGTCATCGGCCACGGTGACAAGCGAGGGGCTTCTCGGCCTCCTGTCTGTCTCAGCAGCGTCACGATTGCTTCGAAGCCGACGACATCTAGTTTCCCTATTAAAATGTGTCTGAACAGCAGTTTTGCTTTGCCAATCAGAAGGCTTTCCCCAAAAAACAGTGAAGGATGTCCGTTATTTCATGGTGGTCGCATGTTTCCTTACGGAGGCGCGGAAAAGAGATCAGCAGCCTAGGCCCACTGCTGGAGACGCAGCTCAGCTCGGGGGCCCGGGGGCCTGGGTCACAACCAAGCTTCTCCCTCGCTGTCTCCTGAAGCAGTTTCCCTGCACGTGGCTGGTGACACGAGTTAGCCTGGGGCGCTTGCGGGAAATCCAGCGTCCCGGGCCCCTCCCCTTGGAGAAGCTCATTCAGTGGGTCTGGGGAGGGGCCCGGGGTTTTTGAGTTTCGACAGGTGCCCCCTATGATTCTCAGACCCCGGCAAGTTTGGGGAACGCTGTTCGGAAAGGCCTCTAAATTAGAGACGTCTTGGTAGCTCGTTTTGTCGAAAGTCATAGTCCCAGTCGTCACGTAACTCCCAGGGGCCTCCAGAGCAGTAGGGCCTCTGTCGTGTGCCGCTGCCCCTGTGTGACAGCAGCGTGACGTCTCGGAAGGGGCCCGGGGGTGAGGAGTTTGCGCGAGACCCGACTGCGCTTCTCACAAGCTGTACGACCCTGGAAAAGTCTCTTTGAGCTTGAGTTGCTTCACCTGTAGAAAAGGGGGGCTTGGACCAGCTAGATTGCCGAGATGACTGCCAGTTCTGAAGTTCAATGACAAACTCATTTACTGAGGTTTGAGAGAACGTCCTTCCGGGGGAGCGTGGGAGCTGTTCTCCCCGTTTGAGCCCCTCGATGCCTTCATTTGCCTCCCCTTCCTCCCACCACCCCCGCCCGATTGCACATAAAGAGGATTTTAGTTTTTTTTCTTTTTCTATTCAGCACTCGATTGTAATGTTATTTCTTTTAACCCAGATCTCTAACTCTGGCTTTGATTCCAAACAATTCAAAAGTTGGATCTGAGTTTGAATGAAGATCTTTCCCACTGAAGAGGGTATCATTTTGAAACGAGATTTTTAGTTTAATGGCCCTATATTTGTAGTGTGTTGGAGAGGGCTTTCTGAAGTGTGTCTTCTCAAGGGGAAAATGTCCCTCTAGATTTCAAGTACTCTTCTCCGATTCTGTGGTACTTGAATATCTAAAAACTCTGCACTTTGAAAAAATCAACAGTTGCTATCTGGAACTATGAGTAAAATTGCTAGATATGTTTTAAAATTTTTTCCCTGCTTCATCTCCTTTTGCTCTGGGATAGACAGGAATAGAAAAAGTGGGTCTGTGTGGATGTTTCGAGGGTAGAGGAGTCACCTGGGGGCCTGGGGGCCAACCCTCATGGCCACAGGTGGATGTAGACGGGGCATTGGTCCAAGTGAATGTGACAGTAATGTCTATCTAACCTGAGGAACTTGTTTTCTGACAATCAGCAGATTATCCTAACTCATGACAGCAAAAGCAGCCATTATCTCAAAAGACAGAGATGTCCGTGGTCCCCGCTCTGCTCTGGTCTACACATACACTGAATCTGCCGTGGTGACTTCCCCCTGACTTGTCACTTTCCTAGAGCACTTCCTTTCTGTGTTCTTCTAGCACACGCTGGCACTTTAGCATCTGCCCCTCGGTTGGGGACTTAGTCCCTCTCCTTTGTTCCTTTCCCCTGCACCCGGCAACCACAGCTGTGATCTAGAAGTCGTATTTCCTGCTACTTACTCCCTGCACATCTCAAGACTTTTCGTGAAAGTAGATAAACGAAGCAATAGTTTAATGCGGTTTGTGGGAGCATCTCAGGAAGCAGGAGGCTCCTTTTCATTTGCCTCGGGCCACATCCCTTGACCCGTCCTGACAAAGTAGGGGCCAGCTGCCAGCGCCATCCAGGAGGAGAAGAGACGGTTCCCTTGTCACACACACACACACACACAGGGCGGGGACCCAGGAGCCTGGGAGACTCGTCCCAGAGCAGTCCTGGTGGCCCCATGGGGAGGAGCAGGGTTCTGGGGCATCGCCTTTGTTGTCACACAACCAGAATGTACCCCACAGGACTCCGAGGGCCGGGTCCCAGCTGAAATCTTTTTAGTAGGACTCTGAATGGCACTTACATTCCGTTTTGGCTCCCACGCGATCCACTGAAGCCCTTTGTTCTAGCGTCAGGCTCTCGGGCACGGAAATGAGAATGTGGCTGTGGCTGTCTCACAGGGGAATTCTTGTCTGTCCCTGAATGAGAGCACAGAGGCATTGAATTTACAGAAACGCAGACTCGCCCAGTAAACAAGGGAGCCGCATTTGCTATGTAGGTCAGCTTGCTCCTGCCTCTAGCCTCTCTAGCTTTTCTTCCTAAAGTCATTCATTTCCGATGATAATATGAGTGTTCTTGTTATTAAGGTCCTATTTGGGCTAAAACTGGGCTGAATGTTCAGAGAGCATTTGAATGCCATATTTTAAAATCAGATTAAGGATTTAAGGTGCATAGACCTGGACAATTCTATTGCAGGAAAAACACATTACAAACCACGGAGGGAGGAAAGCACCTCCATTTCTCCCGGCTGTGCTCCCTACTTCCTAAATAATTGGACGTCACCGGTAAATAACCTACTCCAGCCAAATCAGGCTTCTCCTAAAAATGGCGTCGAATCCCCTTGATGTGTTTACGTTAGAAGGGACTTTAAAAGACTTGAAGAAAACCTCTTCTCTTCCTGCTGTGGGTTCGCACCAGTGATTCCAGAGCAGAGTAGAAGAAGAGAGTCATTTGTCGGCACTGTGTTCTCGTCACCTCTCTGCAGCATTTCAGACGTATAGGGGACCCTATGACAGACTGTAAGAGTGGACACGGACCTGGAAGGGGAGTGGTGGTGTGGAGCCGGGGTCCAGGGGACCTGGGTTCTTGTCCCAGCCATCTCGGGGCCACTTCATCCGTTTCCACATCATTTGCTCGGACGTGGCCACTTGCCCTGAACAGCCCTTGCAAGTGGAAGCGGAGTCGTTCAGGCTCCAGGCTCACCTGCAGGGAACTCGGAGAGGAGCGGCTGCCTTAAGCATTCGCTTGTAAAGACCCTTGACGTTGCCAAAGCCTTGTGTCTCTGGCTTCTCTTCAGAGTGTCCCCCCGTCATCTCAATGTCCTTGCTGTTCCCAGGGCGGTCGTGTGACCGACACAGGTGCACCATTGACACGAGGCGAATGCCCGCATCCTTCTGTGTGAGTCGGGCAGAGCGCTGGGAGCCCCCAGGGCAGACATCCTTCCCGCTCAGGCTTGCATTCGGAAACCGCCGTCTTAATTAAAGCCGAAGTCTCCGGGTAGCTGAGCGTATTCTCCTGGCTTCTGAATGAGAGCGCTCTTTGTCACCGGGGGACTGGAGATCATTCCGCCAGCTCCAGAGAAACAAAGCGTGTGTTCTTGTTTGTGTTTGCCGGGCGAGCAGATGTGTGAGACGTGAGAGGCTTTTCTCTTCCTGTGACATCGATTCTGGCCGAGAGCTGTAGTAAAGATCACTGAGACATCATGTCGAGTTCAAAAGAACTCGGATCTTTGTCTTTGAGGCAGGAGAGTAGAGTTATTAAGAAGCATTTCTCTGCAGCATCCACCCACAGTCTCATCTGGAACCACTTTCTTTGCCCAGAAAGCCTTAACTTGCCTCCGGGATGGTGTGACCACAATATCATGGCATTAGAATTCAAAATCTTGTGCTGAGGAAGTTTGAAGCGAAGCCACAGTGAAACCAGAGAATTTCTCCGTGTGGCCTGGATGCTTTTTGTTACGTTAGGCGCCCCTACCCCTCCACAACATGAGGGACCCAGAACCCGCCAAACATCTCATCTCTGACACCTTTCTTCCCTCTTGACCTCTCTCTCTCTCTGTTGTTCAAACCTTCTTTGAATCACTTGGATGTTTCCAAAGGCCTTGAAACGTGGTCTGTCTGTGGCATTTAGAAGCCGAGCAATTGAGGGAAGGATTTTCTTCCACCTCTGTTATCTAAGCAGAGGGAAGGACCCCCTCTTCAGAGAGTAGGATTGCTATTGCCAAATTGTATTCAGAGCTAATGGGGGGAGTGGAGAGTGGCCCCCGCTAGCAGTGAGACTGGACCACTACCCAAAGCAAAGGCTGCTCCCTCTTGTCTGTCGGTGCTGCTGCCCCTTCCGGATGCCGTAGCCCGGGCATCTCCGCGAAGCGGCCCTTGGAAGCAGACCGCGGAGGTCGGCTCGCCAGCCGCTCCCAGACTCCCGACAGTAGACAGCTGGCCTCTTGGAAGGCTCAGCCCCCCACGCCCGTGTTTCCTGAGCTGTTTTTCCTAGCACGTAGGTGGGTAAAGCTTCCATGTATCTGTAATGAGTAAGCTGAAGTTAATTTCTAACTGGTGGATTAAGCCTTTTAACTCGATTCCTGTCAATCAGTAATGAAATCTACAACCTGCCTTCTCCCCGACCTGGTCCCCATTAGCCAAGAAATCTATTATTGCCATAAGTTGGGGACAGTCCACTTAGAGCACCGGCAGAGATACCACTGGTCTCAAAGTGCATTCTCCTTCCAGACCACCCGTGTTGAGCAGCCAACAACCCCCTACAACAACTGCCCTCTCGGCCCTAGGGCCAGCCACTTCCCTGCCAGGCTGTTTGTGTGGGTGGACCAAATTCCTGGGTGTAGGAGTTGGGTTTGGTTTGCTTTTTCGTTAGGCATCATTACTTTCCCTAAAGCACAAGCTCATCAGAACCCTGTCACCTCTCCACGCCAGTTCCCGATGATCTGGGTCCCTCCCACTGCCTCAGGAAGACCTTCACTGTACCTGAGCTTCTGACTTCTGCCACTGCAGCTGCCTTAGTGACACCTCGGGTGAGGGTAGAGGGGTGGGGAGCCCGTTCGCATCTCCCCTTTGCCTGGCCAGACTCTGGTCAACCACCACGTTCTTCTGTTGGCACATCTGCTTCCAGACTGGTTTCCGAGAACCATCCCTTTCACATCTTTAATTTTCGTTCTGTTTTATTTTCTTCCGTTTGGATTTTCTGAAACTTAAAATGCTGCCCTGAAAATAAAGCATTTTTGCATTTGTGTTCTGAGAGCCTCCATGCTGCTGGATTTGCGGGGAGAAACAGGATCCTCCAGCACTGGGGTGTTTTAAGATTTGCAACTAGCAATGCAATTTTTTCTAATAAATATGAGGATATTTACCTTTATTAAGAAATTATACTAAACAATGGTGTCGTAGATCATTTTATGTTCTCATGTTCCTTTTGTTCCTATTTTGATTCTATGTGGTGGTAAGCAAAGATCGTTACAGACGAAAACTGTAATTTTGTTATCTTTGATTCAATGGAACTTCTTTACTTAAAAAAATAAAAGACTAAAAATGGAGCATGGCTGTGTGTCCTTCGTGTGGTGGGGATTTTGTGTCTGGAAGGTTTCTTCCTGTGTTTTCACCAAAGCTTAAGCTTGAAGGAGATGGGCGAGACCCCAGGTTCTCGTCATGATGGGTTTTTAACCCAGCCTTGCAAACAAATCCCGAAGAAAAGACCAGCCCACAGGTATCGTTCCCAGCCCATCCTCTCCAGGCAAGAAACACAAGGTCTGAAATAAGTGAAACATCAGCATTTTAATCTATAAAGAGAACCGTGTAGACAACGTAAGGTGGGATATAAACGGTGGTTGCCATGGGTGATTCATGTGCTTTTCTAACAGTGTTCTTTGAACAGCCTGAGGGAACATCACCTAAATTAAGATTATATTGGGCTGGCTGAGTGACAGTGTCTTTTCTTCTCCTCGGTATCTATCTGTCTGAATCCAAGCCAAGGGCATCCCACGGCCAGGCACTGGGCCAGCCAGGAGAGTTATTCGTGCTCCCTCACCCCAAGAGCCTGCACTCAGGCCGTGCAAAACCTTTCACAAGCTGGGTGGGGTGGGGTGGGGAGTGTTGGTTTTGGAGGATGTGCATTAACATGACCCAAGAACGCCATTGCATCCCTCTCCGGTAAGTAGCTTCTCCCTACTTCCTTCCGATCCCCCGTGAAAAAGCCAGATTCCTTTGATCCAAGAAAACCAACCACCTTGCAAAGAATGCCGCCTATGAAAAGCGCCCCCTGGAAGAGATGTCAGGTCCAGGGTGTCAGGCTGATGCCGGAAGACGGCCAACGTGGCCGGCCCACAGCTGCGCCTCTCCTGCGGCAGCCCTATGGGTTGGTTCTCGGTGACGTTTACCTACAATCGCTCGCTGTCCCAATGATGCTAATATATTTTTTGTTATACTTTTTGTTAACAGGCCCCTCAGCTGTAGCCCTATAATAGGGAGTAACTTGCCCATGGTAAGGACCAAACACCTACCTGGACGGCCCTCTGTAGGTATGACAGCCTCCCTCCCCATCGCTCTCTTGGGTAATGGCCCCTAGAGGGGCTTACATGTGTCCCAGTGGTTGGAGAGATGTGGCGGGCAGGTTGGCCTTGAACCGCTGAATCTCGCCCCTCCTCGTGGCCGCGTGGGCCAGAGCTGCTTTTTGACTCACGCTTTCCACCTCGTTTGGAATCACCCCAGCAGCTATACTGGACACTATTCGGTTTGCTCTTGGGAGTTATTTCCTCCTGCATCTGACAATATTGGTGAAATTGGCCTGGAATAAGTGACGTTCTAATTTCATTGTTCCCCTTCCTACCTATACTTGCTCTATCCCAGGGGGTGGGGCAGGGGGGCCAGGATTTGAGACTAACTGTGAGTAGTAACAGAACTGAAGGGACCTGAAGTCAATGTTGCCATGTCAGTTGTTAGCTACTTCCTAGCTCTTTGACCTTGAGCAGGATTTAACCTTGAGTTTTTGTTATTGTTTTTGAACTGTAACATGGGAATATTTCTAAGAATGCCTCTCTGGATAATCAGAGATTCTGCATCACTAGCAAGCTCCCAAGTGGGGTGAACACCACCCTCCTGGGACCACACTTTGAGAGTTGAGGCTCCCAGGGAACCGGTGAGGTACCCGACCCAGCATGCCGAGTGTCCTCAAAACAGTATCATGCCCACCACTGAAAGAGTGACAAAAGATGGTCCAATTCACCCCTAATTGATTCTTCAGCTCGCTCCCTGGCTAGCTTGAGCCCTGGGCATTCCAGGAAGACTTGTCTGGGCCACCCTCCAGCGTCCCGTAGGTGAACTTGAGGTCCTGAGGCCCTCGGAAGCTGGTGGCCCCTTTCCTTCCTGAGACCTCCACCCACACCTTAATGAATAGCCTCCATCTGTAACAGACCACATTCCCCGAAGGTCCACGTGAGGCCGGCAGGAACGCATCCCTGTGACTTCCCAATTCTCTGTGTTCACATTAATTCGATGTGGTAGAATCCCGCCTCATCCCAGATGTCTTTGGAAAGGAGCCTGTTCTGGGCAGCAGACGGTTGTCATTGAAGTTAAACTTTGTTGTCCCCCTTCCCATATTTGGTGGCTTTCAAAAGAATGTTTCATTGTCCCTCTTCCTCTTGTTGATGTGGCGGTGGCGGCCACTTGTCAGAATCCGGCAGGTAGGCAGCTGGGACTTTCTGAGGCTGAGTACGTCAGATTCTAACATTCACATCCACAGTCTTGGGACACGGTCTCCCGAAGGTGGCACCACCTTCCTGGGCAAAGTCTGGCCCAGCCTGCCCGCCTCTCTCCCCTGCTCCCCTTGACTCTGAGCATGGAGGGGCAGTACCAGGGCAGGGCCAGCAGAGGGTGGTGCCAGCTCACAGTCAGAGTAGACTCACTGGGTCCCAGTCCTAAGCTTCTGCCCCAGAAGGCCCCTGAGCGTTCTCGTCAAAGCCTGGCCTTCTTAGCGCCAGGTGTTCTGGGAGACCCCTCTTTATGAGGCCGCTGAGCCTTCTTCAGCCAGCACAGTTCCATGCCAGATCTGATTTGAAAAAGTAGAGCCTCAACTTGGAAAGGATTTGAAGAATGATTTAGAAGAAAGACTCACTGGTCAGCCACCCACAAAAATTTGCCGTGATTCCTCCTCCAGATCGGAAGTCCTATGTGAATATCATTTATGATCATGGATTGTTGACTATGCATGTTATAAAGAAGGAGGTCACTTGGGTGATGAGCATACACTGCTAACCTAGAAACAAAAGAAAGGATGTAAGAAATGAATGCATATGCACGCCCACTCACACATATGTGTACAGATACATAGCCATGCTAGAAAACGAGAAAGAGAACTCAGGGGATCAGAGAAATCCCTGAAGAAGTGAAAGCAGAAGGCATTGGATGGAACCCACAGCCTAGGAAACAGCTAAAGATCCTGTTCCAAAAGGTAGATGTAGCTCAGAGGGTGCTTCATGCCCACAAAGAGTGGGGTGACTCCCCAGGCAAGAGAAGAGAGGTCTTGGGATGATTACTGGGTACCTCAGTAGGAGTGGCCAGGCCAGTAGACCCCTCCGTACCCATCATCACTAGCCAGACAGCAGAACCAGTGTCTGCCAGGGGAAGATCCTGAAAGACCTGTTAGTACCTGTGAGCCCCGTGCCCAGAGGAAGCCAGCCCTCACCCCCGCCCCAAGAGCAGTGTGCTCAGCCAACAGCGGCCTCAAACCGGAGGTCTAAGCAAAAATGAGCACACGTTCAAAAAATCACCAAACACTTGAGGAATACCAGCTCCACAGAAGGAAAGCATTTGCGTTTGTCACAACGTGCAGAGCTGGAGAATAGATGTCCGTCCGCGTGACGCGCCCGGGACTGAACACTGAGAAGGGCTTTCGCCTTGAGGCTCGAGAGAGCGCTCAGAGAAAATGCCGCCTGTAAAACTGGCACTGAGGCGAGGGGCCTGGGGCAGAGAGCTTCCGGTGGAGGGGCCCCGCAGACAGAACGAGGGGGCACAGCTGCCACCCCGGAAGGAGGCCAAGGTCCATCCCTGCACACATCAGACTGCCCCTGACGGAGGGGACCAGGCCACCCCGAAGTGGAGCTGCTCAGACCTGCCCCCACCCTGGAATTCCATGTAGAAAAACCCCTCACGGGCCTTACCAGCTGCCAAGGTTACTAGGCTTGCCAGACCCCCTCTTCTTTTATTGGGGGAAGGGGAGGCGCGGAGACTTTTAAACAAGCCTCCTTGCCCGTTTTCACAGACCCTAAAACTCTCAGGAAGGAAGTCATCGAGAGGCTTAATCAGTCTTTGAAACAAATTCACACAAGTCACTGTGCTAAAGCTTCAGAGGCAGTAGGAATATAACTGTCCCCCAATTCTTCTCGTTCAGGGGAATTCTTTCTGCTTTATTGCCCCCAAACTTGGGAGGAGGGTCAACACCTGAGCTCGCCCAAGCTTAGGGAGGTTCAGGGGAACCAGAGTCACCCCAGGCGGCCTTTTCCCAGCCTCCTGAGTCAAGGAGAGGCCCAAGGGTGCCAACTAACTATAGGTCAGACGGCAGGAGGTGTCCTCAGAAGGCGGTGTTCTCAGCTTGCGACCGGGGGCCAAAGAGCTGCTCGGCCACGGCCCTGCCGTCGTACTTGGGCAGTGTGCCCCCAAAGTCGGTGGGCAGGATGTTCTTGTCGATCTCCTGGAAGAAGCCGGAGAGGTCGTCTCCGTGGACAAAGACCTGCGGTAAAGCAGGGGAGACAGAGCTGTGCAGGGGGGGCACCCTGAGGAGGAAGGGAGGAGAGGGACGAGAGGACAAGGACACGGCGTGCCCTCTCTGCCTGGTGGCATCCTTCTCCACGGCCCTCCCTGTTGTGCTGTCTGTGGGATCCACTCAGTTCAGAACCACGGTAAGAGTCTGAGAAGGGCCAGGTGGGGTCCGCCACCTGCATCCCTCCGGTCCTATGAACCCTTTTCTGCTACAGCCCCATTCCCTCAGTTCACTCCCTCACTCACCCACGGCTCACTGAGCACCGTCCTCCCTGTGTGGCCTGGCACTCACCCTCTGGAGCAGCTTGCTCTTCAGGAAGGGCTTGACCACGTTGTAGGTCGTGGTGAAGTACCACGGCTGGTGGATGAAGTGGATGGCTTTGAACCGGGCTGGGAAGGAATCCTGCGGTGACAGGAAGCACACACACACACACACACCCGCAGTCCCAGTGGCCGCAGAGGTTGTCACTCACTTCAGTCCCCCACCGCCTCTCCCCATGGCACAAGGACAGGCTTGTCTCATCACACAGTTGTCCCAGAGGACAGCCCACGGAAGTTTCCGTCCCCAGGACACCAACTGGGGGGCCCTGGCTTCACTGTGCTTGGTTATTACGTGACGTGAGTTTTTTCAATCCACTTGCGTGCTGAGTGATCGCAAACTATTGTGGACCACAGGGTCACCACTGTCACGCCTCACTGTCCCTTAACCCTTCCCACAGTTCTCACCTGCCCCCTTTCCTTTCCCAGGTACACGCGAAGCAGATTTAAGGTGAGCTCTAAGACAGGGCTCTAACTCATCCGTATTTATAGGCGTGAGTCGTCAGGGGCATTAGGGATAGCCTTCCTCAGGATAAATTCACATTTGAAGAGAGGCACTGAGACATGTGGACAGAGCATTGGATTCCAGGTCAGGAGGTGGAGGTTCAACTTTGGCCTCTGTCTCAAGGTCAGTATTGTGACCTTGAGAAGTCACTCAAGTGTCCGAGCCTTGGTTTCCAGGTTTGTAAGCAGGGAAGCAGTGTGAGAGGATGCTTTCAGAGAGTAAGTGAATTAATGAATGTGCATAGCTGGCACACTGTTGATCACCGGGCACGTGTTTGTGGTAGTCACTGCTCTTCATGGCCCTAGGTGTCCACCTCTCAGGTCCCTGCCAGTACCGTTAAACCAGGACGCCGGGCCCAGCCTCCCAGCCTCCCGGCCTCCCGGCCCGTGTGCAGCTCCTGCAGGACAGGTGCAGAGGCCTCACCTGGAGCATGTCCACCATCTTCTTGAGATCGGTAGCCCGAAGCCCAGCAGCCTGCTGCATGGTGAAACCCTTGAAGTTCTCCACGATGCAGAAGCCGTTAATCTGAGTTTCCTCGTTCTCCAGCAGCTTCTCCAGGATGAAACAATACGCCTGCAAGATCTTGGGCACAGAGTGAACCAGCCGTAAGGCGCAACCCACCAAGTTCAAGGTCCTAAGAGGAGAGCTAACTGGTACATCCTTTGCCAGAGGTAATTTGTCGCGGGCTTTGAGCTGGGATGTTCCCCCTCTGTGAATGGATCCCAAGAAAGTAACCTTGAATGCCATATCCATAGTTAGATGCCAGAGTGCTTATCCTTGTACCCTTATAATAGTGGGACAACCTAAATGTCCAGCAATAAGGGACTGGTGAAGTTATGGTACAAATGTACCATAATGATATATAAGACAAATGATACAGGGAGATGTTGATGTGTGGTATAGCATTCTAGGGTATAATCCCATCTGTATTTTTAAAAGTGTGTGCATACATGTACGTGTGTGTGTGTGTGTATGTGTGTGTTTGTAGGTTTCTAGAAAAAAATGGATTTGTAGAAATCTCTGGGTGGTAGAATTGTGGATTATTTTTAATGTGTGATATTTTTGGTATTTTCTAAAATTAGAAGATATCACTTATGTAATAGGAAAAAATACTTAAGTTTCTTCCTGAACATATATATTTTAGCTACATACGCACATATGCACATATAAGAAATGTGCATAATGTTTGTGAGGAAAGCTTTAAAATGCTCCTGAAAACTCAAAAAAGTAGGTTTGTACAAGAGAAGCATTCTTACTGGGCATGGAGGAGTTAGCGTTCCTAAAGAGGTGAATTCTCCCCCAGTGTGTCACTTGTATTTAATGTCATCCCAACATGACTTCTCATAGTTCTCCTAGAGCTAAAAAAAGTTAATTCCAAAGTTCACAGGGGAACGTCACCCTGCGAGCAGCCCCAGAAAGGCCCTGGAAAAAGGAGCAGCGAGGACGGACGGAATGGCCCCGAGAGAAAGCCGTGACCCGAGAGAAAGCCATTTGTGTTAATGACGCAAAGACTGCGGTACAGGCGAAGGCCAGTACCTCCCAGCCACGAATCTGTGTTCTCCGTGTCGCTCTCGGCTTTCGGCATTTGGCAGGGCCGAGCCCAGCTCTTGGCTCACAGCTGCCCGCCTCCTACGTGGCAGGAACACCCGAGGGCAGCCTCGTATTGGCCAGTGGGCCCCGCCAGCAAAGTGGCTGAGTTTTCCAGCTGCCCTGGCACACCCTAGACCCCCAGAAAGAGCCTGGTGGCCGTGGCCGCGGCCGCCTCCCCTCCCCGAGACCTTGCCTTCTGGGGGGCCGGGAAGGAGAGCCCGACAGGGGCCCGGGGCTGGGGGAGGTGAGCCCCCACGGACCTCATCAAAGGTGATTTCTTCAGAGTCCCAGTTCTCGATGTTGAAGAGCATGACCACTCGGCCATACTTGTCCCTGCTGGAGAGGACGCCGGGGTAGCCGGCCTCGATGGTGCAGCGGACGGCCTCCAGCGACAGGCTGTCGAAGAGCTCGGGGTACTGTAGCCGGAAATGCACGTAGCCTGGTGGGGGCAGAGCGGAGGGGCTCCTTCAGCGAGCCAGCCCGGCCTGGGGCGGCGCGTGGTGGCCGTGCAGACACCTGTGTGTGTGCCCTAGCGAGCGGGATGCGCCAGCCTTCTGAGGCTGACACTGGCCTGTCTCACCAAGTTGCCGTGGTGATCACACAAGGCTCTCGGTGCGAACATCGTTTGTAAACTGCCCACACGTGAGCTGTGGTCCTAACCCTGAGGACCACTAGTGCTCGTTCTTTTTCTCTCTCTCCCATGGGCACAGGTTTCTCAGCCGGGCACGGGGTGAGCTCAGTGGGGGTGGGGAGAAGACCCCACGATAAAATCTGAACCCCAAGCAGGACACAGAGGCCCTTCCGGATCTGGCGGCATGTCCTCCACCTACAGACCCCATCCTTGCTGGTCCTGAACGGGTCCCTTCCTCCCTGCGGCCGTCTCTGCCTCTAAACCCTGGAGGGGCCAGGCCCAAAACGATGTTTGATGTTCGGGGAGGATGTGCCCCAGGCATGCCACGGGCGCCCCGGCTGCTCCTGCCACACCGCAGACACACCCCACCACCTCGCCCTGGTCCTCGCTGTTCCCTCTGCCTGTCGCTCGTCCCCCCGATATCTCCTTTCCTTCGGACTTTTCTTCAAAAGTTCCCTTTGCACCAGAGCCTTCACCCCACAATGTCAACCCCTCAGTCCTTTATATCCACCTCTTCTACTTGTCTTGTTGTTCCTTTCTACCACCTAGCAGTCTTCATATGTTTCTTTTCCCTGATTTGTTATTTCCACTGTGAGACTGTAAGGTCCACGAGGCCTGCCAGTTCTCCTCTGCTGCATGCTTCGGTCTAAAACAGTGGTTGGCACAGCATGGCAGTGAATTTGGGGAAGGGAGAAGCAAGAGAAGGAAGCCCATTCGCCTGCGAAGGGCCTGCCCAGACACCCCGTCCCTCCAGCAGCGCCGAGGACTTGCTTTCCTGAGGAAACTTGTCTTCGCCCGGTGGCAGGGCCAAGGCAGTTCTGCCCTAGAGTCTCCGGCCAGACTGGCACCATCTTTCCATCCTGTGTGAGCTTTTAGGTACCTGCGGGGTCCCCGGCACCACATACCCACCTTCCCTGCGGCGCTGCAGAGCCAAAGCCTACGTCTGGGGCAGTGGAGGGGTGGAGGGTGGAGGGGAAACTCTCCCCTCCTCCTTGGGCACCCCGTTTGGTGGCTGAGTTCTATTCCCTGAGTCCCAGGACTGGGAGAGAAGGGAAAGAAGCCAGATCTCTAGGGATCTGGCCCTGCCATGTTCATTCATTGTCACCGCTGAGCGGGACCTGTTCAGAGGCTGTTCAGTCCCCACACCTGTTTCACAGGTAAGGAGAGGAAGCCTCAGAGACCGGCGCAGGGCAGGGCACGGAGGGTGGACCTCCTCGGTGGCCGCGTGCGGGTCAGCACCCGTCTCACCACCAACCCCCCGCCCCCGCAGCCTTCCCAGGGCCCGTTCTGCAGCGCGGCCTCACCTCGGAGCAGCTCGTAGGCGCGCCCCACGTGGAACTTCCTGGCGCGGATGAAGCGCAGGAAGAAGGCGCTGTCCCTGCCCTGCACCTTCTCCGCCACCACCCGCGCCAGCTCCTGCCCGGACGCTGCCTGCGCCTGCACCAGCTTCTGCAGCTCCCGCACCACCTCTTCCCGAGTCTCCTCCCTCTCGTTCAGCTCGTCCTTGGCCTGCAACAGAGGCACGGCGTCGGGTGGAAGCGCAGAGTCACAGGTGGGCGCTACCCGGCCAGACGAGACCAGTCGAGGGGCAGGGGGCGCGCGTCTGCCCTCGGGGCGCCATCTGCACTGGTCGCGCGCGCCTGGATGGCCGGTTACATTTGCAGAATATTAGTTTCACTGCCTGGCGCAGGGGGCGCCGCAGGAGGTAGCATCAGGTCTAAGTGTTTCTAAGCATCACGGCCTACACTTCCTGGCCCCTGCTCAGCACCCTTTAAACACACTGTGCTTTTCAGTCTGTGCCACGACCCATCACAGTGAGGTCGGTATGCTCCCCATTTCTAAGATGAGCAAACTGAGGTTCACAGGGTGAAGATAATCTTGTCCACGTCCGCCCCCCCCCCCCAAGAAAGGGGTGGGGCCAATTAAAAATCCTACTGAGGCTGGACTTTTAATCTCTGGGCTCTGCTGCCTCCCAGGCTTAATCCTGATCTGTTCCAAACAAAGACACCCAGCAGGTGGGCAGCCCGCCTCTGCCACAGGGCCTCCACACCCCTCCCCAGCGGAGGCTGGAGGAGTCAGCAGGCTGCCAGCAGCTCTCTCCTAGGATGGCATGAGAGGGGAAGGCAGAGGAGGGGGGGCCAGGTTTGGGGAAGCTCAGGGCACCTTTCCCTTGAGAAGCCCAGGGAAACAGAGAGGGGAGCCAGGAGCCCAGGCTCAGCTCAGCTCAGCCCCAAAACAGCTCTGCCAACCTCGACAGAGCACAGTCTGTTGGTCTCTGAGCTCGTCCAACGAGTTCCTTTCATGGGTTCAGAAGGCAAGACACAGAGAGAGCGAGCAGTTTGCTCAGGGCCACACGGCACGTTGGAAGCAGGTCTGATTCTCGAAATCGGGCCTCTTGCCTGTTGCAAACCAGCGTTCCTGATATCGGAGTCTAGGATGATCCCTGGTCCAGAGGCCCCAGGTCCCAGGGAACCTGGGGGCTGGTTTCAGGGAACCCTGTGGGCACTGTAGTTTGGGATCAGGCTGGCCTGGACCGTGGTGCGCCTCGAACAGGCCAGTCAATTTGGCCCAGAATGACCTGGAGAGCTGGGGCTGGACCCCTTTCCCCAGAAGACAGGATGCAGCTAATATCCCCGCCTTGTTGCTCCCTCGCCTGCCCCTCCGCACAGCCGGCCACCTCACCTTCTGCAGAGTGTGTGCGGGCAGCTCAGAGCACTGGCCGAAGACAGGCCCGTGGTCCTTGGTTGTGAGCCGCTCCAGCTGGGCACGGAGCTCCTGTTCTTCCTCAGGGACCATGCGGAAGCTGCCCACCTGGGCAGGGAGCAGTCGGGGAGAAGCAGCAACACAGGCTCTCATCAGCCCCGGGAGAGCCAGGCAGGCGGGCAGGCCCGCTCAGACCCTAAACTTGTGCTTTTGCCCAAGGTCACTGTTCATTAAGCTTCCTCCCTTTGGATGGGGTCAGGGACCACAGAGGGGTCGTAGGGGTGAGTGCCCGCACGTCTGAGCCAGAGACGGAGAGAGGGCAAGGGGGAAGGCGGATGGAGGCGAGCCCCAGGGCACGGGGATGCTCACCCCCTCCGACATGCTGCCTCCAGAAGCCGGATTCCTCCGCCCCCGAGAAAGAAGGGCCCCGTTTCCAGGGTCCGGGCGTCTCCAGGCAGCCTCCGCCCTAGGAGAGCAAGTCAGGGCTGCAGTGACTAGAGAAACCCTTCTGGTGTGTTCTCAGAACAATAGGTTTCAAATTCGAGGGCCTCAGAAGCACCTGGGGTGTCTGTTGGAAATGCCTCGGGGAATTCTGACTCAGGAGGTCTGAACGGGGCCCCAGAAGCTGCACTTTGAAGCAGCCACCCCCAGTGGCTCAGAAGAAGAGAATTCTCAGGCTACCGTTGGGAAACACCCCTTTTGAGAAGGAGAACACACAAATCACCCGAACCTCTGTTCTTAAGATGCGTTGGCCCAGCCAGGAACAGTCTAGGGGTGGCCGCCATTCTCAGGGACACAGTCTGCAGGATGGGGCACTCCGTCCTCCATCTGTGGCCCTCCTTCCCCAGCCCAAAGGGGGCCCTCAGAAACTCCCCGGCGTAGTGGATGACCCCTTCCCAGTGCTTTGATTCTCAGGAGGGGTGATGACTAGTTACATAATCATAATACTGGGTGTGTGTTCTGTGCTTTGTGATGCACTATTTTCAAATCCATGAGCTCAGAGTCTGGGCCGGCATTATTATCCCCATTTCACAGAGGAGGAAACAGCCCAGGAGAATAAGTGAGTTTGTCCAAGGTCACACTTCTAGAAACAGCTAGGGATTGGGACTCCAGTGGCCAAGCCGTGACTTTCTGTTAGCACCGAGAGGTGGCCTGTTGTGGCAAAAGTCAGACCTGGGTTCAAATTCTGTCTTTCACTTAACGAGCTGTGTGATTTAACCTGGGTCTGGGTTATCACCTACGCAAGGGAGAAGGGAGGGTTACGGACAATTATTAATTAACGTACACAGAAGCAGTGCCGGCCACCACAACAAACTCATCCTTGGCCCACATGACAGACACCCTGATGACCTGCTCAGTCTTGGGGACAGCTCTCCTGTTTCCATAAGCAAGTTATTTAACCTTCCTGGGCCTCAGTTTCCTCATCTGAAAATTGGGGCTAATGCCCACACCCACCATACAGAGTTGTGCTGAGGAGCACAGGATTTCTGTAAGGCGCCTGGCATGGCACGGTGTTTTGCTCTGACACGTAGCATCACTTCCTTTTCTTAGCATCCTACTGATCACCACCCCAGCTTGACAGAGAGACTTGCGGGGGTCCCAGGGAATATCTGAGGGTCTCCCATGTTCTGCTTCTCCCACTCCACAGCCCCCGGCCAGGGCAAGGGTGTTTGGGAGGCTGTCACCCCTCAACAGGAACCACATCTAAGCCCTCTCTCTCTGGCAAGGAGATTCCCAGATACGTGGACACCGAGACAGACACACTGAAGGGCTGCTGCTGTCGCCTGGGTGTTGCTGGAACAGGAATGGCGAGGCCGACAGAACTGCCCCAGGAGCTCAGATGGGGCAGGGAGCGGCCGGACAGCCCCGGCCAGTCACGCAGATCACAGATCGGCAGGACAGAACCGCGGCTCTCAGACATGGAAGGTTAGGTCAGCACAGCGACCGCTTAAAACAGGCCACTCTGTTAACTTTGACGTTTCAAAGTGCTGAGTTATGAGCCGTAGACACTGAAAAAATACCCACCCTTCACTCCCCATCAAGGCGCCGTTCCCTGTGGTCTAGAGAAGCTAGATCAAATACACTGTGCCCAATGACGTGAATTTCAGATGCACAAGGAACTTTTTAAAATACAAGTATGTCCCAAATATTGCACGGGACACATAGTTCAAAAAGTATTTGCGACTCCTCTGAAATTCGTATTTAAATTCACGTGCACATCTAATTCACGTTTATTTGCCACCTGCCTTCAGGTTGGTCTGGCGCCCACCCTGGACAGTGGCCCGTTGGCTTCAGTTCTACAGGCGCCTGGGACGTGGTCTCCCCATCCCCAGTGGCTCACCCCACACCTGGGCTCTCGGGGACTGACTTACCTGTCAGGCCGGCAGCTCCTCCTGGGGGCCACCCGGTGCCTGCCTCCCTCGGGAGCCCTGGAGGTCGCCTCCCCGGGGAGGTGTGGTCCAGTCAGCAGGCTGGGATTACTGTGTCACAAGAAACTTCTCATGGCCCCGGTTCCCGTTAAGTCAGACCCACAGGGGGCCCAGATTGGGGCCAGCAAAGCGCCAGGGGGGAGAGGGGACCCGCCTGGGCCCCGGCTGAAGCCGCCTCAAAGCCGTCCTTTGTGTGGCCTGCTCCCGAGTGCCTGCTCAGCCATGCAGAAGCCAGGCTGTGGGGGTGGGCCTGGGCCAGCCCCGTTCCCTGCTCCCTGCCCTCCCTCTCCTCGCAGGGGCCCTGAGGGCGCACACCCCAGGGGAAGACGTGCTGTGGCGTTCCCAGGCCTGTCACCCTCTCCCCCGGCCTCTGCCGTGAGTGGGGCCAGCTGAGAAATGTAACTGCCTAGGCTGAGCAGGGAGAGGACAAGACAGGCTGACCTGCCTTCCTGGCCGTATGGTGTGGTGGCCGGAGCCTGCTCTGACTGCCCGCTTTCAAGTCCCAGCTCCTGCACCTTCTAGCTGTGAGAAGTGACTTCAGCACTCAGTGACTCAGTTTTCTCCTCTGAGAAATAGGGATAATTAGTGGACAGGCTCGCGGCTTCAGTGAGAGCAAAATGCAGTCCAGGGCTCAGCTTAGTGCCTGACGCTCAGCCAGTGTAAATGCGTGTAAATGCTGGCGCTTACTCCAAACACAGGGTCAGGAGGCTCCTGGCAGGACAGAACTCGTCCCACCCGCCGTGCAGCAGGAGTCCCCCCCACACACACACACACCTTCCCGCAGCCCCTCAGCAGGGCTGCCCCATCTCTGCTTTGGTATTCCCCCAGGGGATGGCGGGGTCCTTTCCTTTAGAATATTCTCTCCCTAGGATTCCAAGGGCAGGGACCTCCCTGCTCCCACTACTGGACAGTTCTCCGTGTTTTAAAACACATCCTTGGCCTGAGCCCCAAGTAGTAGCCTTGAATAATGTCACCCTCCCTCCATGCTGCCTTTGCCTCCTGGAGGTGCCCAAGACAGGCTCAAGCTCCTGTGCACAGCACAACCTCCAGAATTCATCCCCAAAAGTTCTGGTTTGCCACCCCTTCCTGCTTGGATAGGTTGGCGATCGCTTCACCCTTCCGGGCCCTCTCCAGTCACCGTGGGCTTTGTGAGAGTGTCACTGAAGCGTGGTGCCCCAGTACCGGAACCCGAGCCCCACCTGGCTCTTTGGACCCCTTCCTCGGGGACACACCGAGATGCCTGCGACTCGAGTAACCTCGAGCCCTTTGCTGCTCCTCCGCTGGGCACCCACTGCGGGGGCCTTGGCTCTTGGGCCGTTTCCCCGGCCCTCCCCCCCAGGCCTTCTCTGGAGCTGGGGGAGCCCTCATCTCCATCACTCAGCTCCCCGGCGGCTTAATCCTGCGCTGTCACTCCAGAAGCCGCTAGCCCCATGCAGCCCTCCAGCACCTGAAAACGGGTAATGCGACCAAAGTGCTGAATTGTACATTTTATTTCATTTTAACCAACTTAAATTTAAATTTAAAAACTAGGTACTGGATTCCGTTATTGGAAGACTTTTTTAAGTACATATGGCACAATTTAGGTGTATGAGTCTACTTTCTCAACTGCAAATTTTGTGATCAAGGATTTCTGGTGAAAATTTAGTTCCAAAATGAGATAGATACGCTTTAACTATAAAATACCTACTGGAATTCGAAGACTTAGTATAGAGAGAAGAGTGTAACATGTATCATTCATGATTTTCATTCAGCTTAATGATCTGAAATGATATATTATTGGGTTAGAAATATATTAGCGTTAATGTCACTCGTTTCTTTTTACGTTTCTGTGACGTGGTTATCATTAAGTTAAAATTTTCCTAATTTCAGTTTAACAGCTCCCATGATATTTCTAACGGACCGGGCTGGTCCAAACCCTGCTGCTCCTTGAGGTGTGGCCTCTAGACTGAGAGCAGCAGAACCACCTGGGAGTTTGTTGGAAATGCAGAGTCTCGGGCACGTCCCCAGACAGGCGAAATCAGATCCTGCAGCTTCGCAGGCCTCCATGTGCTCCGTACGGCTCTAAGAGCTCTCTGTCCCGGAGAGGTTCTGGCCCTCTCCTCCTTCTGCCTGCCCCCCGACTTCTCACTGCCCATCAGCTCTGAGGGTGGGGGTGGAGTAGACTGAGGACACCCCCTGCCCACCATCCCGTTCCTCTTCTGGGCACTGGTGGCCCAGTTGGGGATGCGGCAGCAGAGGAGGGAGGACAGAGAAGGGAGGGTCCCCTGACCTGATTCTAGTCCTGGCCCCGACGACCAGAAGCCATTGACCCTCTCGGTTGTCAGTTGCTACACCTGTAAAGTGGTGTTACGGGCTCAACTGTGTGCTCCCAAAATTCATGTACTAATGCACTATCTATCACCTAGGACCTTCGAATGTGACTGTATTTGGTGAGAGGGTCTTTAAAAAGGTTGATTTACGTAAATTAATTTAATTTAGGTCATCAGGGCTAGCCCTCATCCAGTATGATCGGTGGCCTCATCAGAAGGGATTAGAGCACAGACAGGCTCAGAGGGAAGGCCACGTGAAGAAGGCCCAGGAAGGAGACGCCGCCTGCCAGCCCAGGAGCGAGGACTCAGGAGAAACCAGCCCGGCCGACACCTTGATCTTGGACTTCCGGCCTCCAGAATGGTGAGGAAATGCATTTCTGTCCTTTAAGCCACTCGTTCTGTAGTACTTATTTTTGAGAGCTTTAGCAAATATCGGTGGGATATGGCATTTCCCCCTCCTCCCCAGGTACTTCATAGGGTGTGAGGCTCATGGGAGATAATGGTGGTAGGCTGGGTGCGGGGGCCACGGAAGCCCCAGGAGAGGCTCTGGCAAAGCTGGGTGATGGACTCTGTCACGAAGAACGTTCCTATTCCCGACCAGCAGAAAGTCATGGGAGTTAAAGGCACAGCCCTGACTGGAGCCGGCTGCACAGAGCTTTGCAAGGCGCTCGCAGGCCACGAGGCCCTTTTTAGGGTGCAGAGCTTTCTTTCGTTCAGGGCCTTTCTCCTGCCTCTGCCCTGCCCTTCCCCCTCCCAAGAGTCACGTCCATGTCTGGCTCCTCCAGCTGGAACAATGGTGCTACTGTGTCCGGGGAGACGCTGCCCTCATTGGCCTGGACACCTGTGCTGGCCACGCTGGCGGACAACCGTGGGCTCTCAGCCACTCTCTGCCAGGCTGGGGACAGGGAGGGAGCGGTCTTGCATTTGCTGTGCCCCCGTTCTGTACTGGGGCAGGTGCCCTCCCAGCATTATCTAGTCCAGGTGTGAGGCAGAGAGTATAAATCCCCCTTTTTACAGAATAGGAAACAGAGAGAGAACAGGACCTGTCTGAAGCCACAGAGCTAGTAAGGAGTGGAGACCCGGTCACTCTAAAGCACTGTCATCATTCAACGCACAAGGCTGCCCCCTCTTGCAAAAGTGAGAGCCACCACACAGGTGTGACTGCCCAGGGAAGTCACACCTGCCCCTGGCTCCCGGGGAAGTAAGGTGATGTCACCTCACTTTCTTGGGAGCAACCCTAGGGGGCCAGAGTCTGGTCACTGCCCTCTGGGCCTAGTAATAATTCTCTAAACCATTCTAAGCCATTTTAGAGTATGTTGCAGACATGATATTTATCTACTCCAAAGTACTTCAGAGTGTATTTCCTAAAAACAGGGATAGTCTCTTAAATTCACCACAGCACAATTGTCAAAATCAGAAAATGAACATCGATATAATACAATTGGATAATCTATAAACCTTCATCAAATATTGCCAATTGTGAGGAGCCAGTTTTTAAGGAAGCAGCCTGTAAGGGAGGTTCTGTAGGGAGAAGATGAGATAGTCATCTCTTTCCTTGGCAAACTAAAGCATTTCTCTTAGGAATAACCTTCCTTCACCTTCTGTGTTTTGGCCACATGTTACAGTTCAATGTGGGGACAGAAATGGGGTGGAAGGAAAAGATGCTTAAGAGGGTCATGGGCGAGGAGCGAGCCTAGCCAGCTGAGGGTCATCACTCTCCTCCAGCCGCTATGTTTCTTACAGAACTGGCCAAGTAGACCCAGCCACGCTCCAGACGGAATGCCCCACATCTTGGCATTCCTTCACATGCCATCGCATGGGCGCCTCACATTTGGCAAGTCCAAATCTGAAGGCCTCATCACCACCCCCAAACCTGCACCTATTCCTCTGCTCCCCGTGTCAGTCAACTGGCAGGATCACTGCCCCCCATCACTCAAGCTTGAATATTCAACGCCTCTCACGTCTCCCCAAGCCAGGTTCACTCCATTTCCTAATCTCTTACCCTTGGTCCGCTCCTTTCTACCTGTCTCCACGGTCACTATTTGGGCCACCACCACCAATCTCCAGGACAGCTTACAGCCAGCCTCCTAAGGGGTCCTGCCTTCAGTCCTCCCGACCCCCACCATCTCTCGTCAACAGTCCCTAGGTACTCACCTGCCAGAGTTACGGTTCTACGATGTGAATAGAATCAGGTCCTTCTACTTCAGCTGTTGCCCACGTCCTCCGCTGCGAAAAGGACTTAGCCCCTGCTCTCTCATCCCAAGCGCCGTCACTTCCGGGAACAGCCAGGGTCACTCATTTGTCGCTCCCAGGCCCTTTGCACAAGTTGCTCCCGCAACCTAAAATAGACTGTAGACTCTCTGACCTTTCCTGCGTTGCTCTTTGCTCTTTGTTGCTCATTTAACGAATATTTACTTAGCATCTGCTGCTTTGCCAGGTTATGTGCTAAATGCTAGGAAATCGCATGGGGAACCACGTAAAGCCCCCGGGCCACACGGGGCTCATAGCTGAGTGGGTTATAGGCACCTCACTGGCACATGGAGTAGGACTCCTGCCTCTGACTTCTAGGGGATTCCAATGCAAAAACCTGTGGGACCACCTCACTTTTTTTCCAGTGAGACACAAGAAGGGCTTAACCAGCCAAGACGTCGCTGCGTGCACGCCTAGGCCACACTGCGCATGCTCACGCTGCAGTCCCGAATTCGAGTTCTCAGGCCGTGCCTCCCCCGGCCGTGAGTGGAACGTCCGCTCCCGACGGTTCCCCCCACCTCGCCTGCCTGAATGGTACAGCCCACCGCGGGCGCGCGGCGGCGGAAGTGAGCCGCGGGGCGGGGCCTGTTGCTCGGGGCAACGGAAGTGCGACGGCGCGAGGTTGAGCGGGCTTTTTGGAAGTCTGTGGTGCGGCGAGGGTGAGGTAAACGAGGCGGGGGCCGTCGCGCGCGGCCGGGGCGTTGGGACTCAGCGCCCCGGAGGAGGGCGCGGGGAGGAAGGAGCGGGCCTGTGCGGGTAGGGGGGCTCCGGTGTTTTCTGTCGCCTGGAAGGCCGCGGTGCGCCGCCTTCTCCCGCCGCGTCCCGGAGCTTTCCCGATTCCAACCCCCGGGCGTGCTATGCGTCCGCCCTCCCGTGAAGTTTTTCCCTCCATCAAGCTTCAGCTCCTGCGTCCGGGAAATTTCCCTTAACCCTAATACATGTCGTTGTCACTGCCACAGCGAAATAGCCCCAATAACCTCCTAGCTTCTGCTCTTTCTCCGTGCTTCCAACCTTTATCTGCACAGTGGTGTCAGATTCAGTTTCTTCAGATTCTGTTTCAATCTTGTCAGATTCTCTTTTGCTCCCAAAATGTCGGTTGCGATTGCTTGCAGAATACAAAGTTCTTTCACTTGGCGTTTAAAACCTTGCAGTTTTTTTCCCCCAGGCAGCTTTCTAGTCTTCCTACCTATTACTCCCCTATTTGAACTCTGTCTCAGGCAGTCTGCCCAATTTCCCCAAATAAAATTTTCAGACTCTCATATGAATGCCTTTGTTTATGAGTCTCCTTCCCAATAATGTATAATGAACATCATCTGGTTATTTTGATTGTCTAAATGTTGTCACTAAGTTCCAGTTAAAGCTTTCTTCTGCTGGAAGCCTTAATATTTGACACATTTGTTTCCTTAGTCTTGTTAATTTGTTTTTATACCATTTAACTGGCACTTTGCATTTACAGTGCTGTTTGTTTATTCATTTATCAAATGTTACTTTATTATGTGCTTACACATATTCATGTTTGGATATGACTACTTATTATATAAATGATACACTGTTATAGGCAGTGTTCTGGGTAAATGCTAAAAAATACAGTAAAATGTGGGCAAAATTATGAATCCACTTGTTTAAAATACAAGTTTCTAATAAAGAAATTCCAGAGAATTGTCAAGATTATTTTGGTTGTATAAGAATCACCTCCTCAAACTAGTTAGTAGTTCCTTGCCTGTTGAGTATCCACTTTGTACATTGTCTGTTATATGTACGAAGTACTCAGTTAAAAGGTAGGGAAGGGGGAAAAAAATTCAAGCTTGTTTACTTCTAGAAGTTTCACCAGCTCTGACATTTTTGCCTTACAGTTTCCTGATATGTGCAGGAATGGACCAGAAAATTCTGTCTCTAGCAGCAGAAAAATCAGTCGAAAGACTGCAGGAATTTCTTCAAACCCTGAAAGAAGATGATGTGAGTGGTAGGAAGCATGTTCTGCTAAAAGCAAATGTCAAACATGATGACAGATTCAAAGAACACGTTAGAACAATTATTCTGCCACTTCATCTACTTTCCACTCTCCTCAGGAGACAAAGATTTATTTGATAACCACTCATGGATGTAAAGAACTAGGAGAGAGGACAACTTACAGGCATTTGTGTACATTTATACAACTATATAATACTGAAATAATATTTATGCAACTGTGTATATTTTTATGCTTCTTAGAATAGTCCTATTTGAAGGTAATATTCAGTCTATAGCTATTAATTGAGACATTGGCTTTGCCTATTGATGCTTTCTTTCTCTTCCTTTTTTCCTTTATATTTTTCCCTAAAGCAGGTAAATTCACAAGCAATTAAATATTTTGAAAATATTAGTAAGAGAAACCAACTGTCCCTTTACTAAGTATATGATTATAGAATGGGACAATAATTATGTTAGGCTGTTTATTGTGCCTAATCTTTTTACTCTACTGATTTGCTTCTCCCCGTCGCACCCCACCCCCCATAATAAGTGATCTCAGCTTCCTCAAATCCTTGCATGAAGAAGAGTCTCATTCAGATGAACCTACTCCAGCTGAAATTGTCTCCCTTTGCTCATTGTCTATCTATCTCGCTCTTTGATTTGTTTTATTTTTACAGATTTTTTTCGTTTTTTTTTTCTGTCACTTTTTCCTCTCCTACTCTACTATAAACTCTGAATCTTGTTCATCCTTGTATCCTTAGTGCCTAGGAAAAAGAATATGATCAAAAATATTTGTCGAATCGGTGTATATTCCTAACAACATAGTTCAATAAATTAAGTACGGATTAAGTGCTCAGTAAATGTTTGTAGTATGAACAAGTTTCAGTTTTGACAGCTCATCTTCATGTTAAGACCTACCTTGGTCTAGCTAAATAAATGTTATTTGTGATCCTGGAGTCTCTGAAGGATATGACCCTGATAGATGAGTGTTTTTTATATTGCGTTTAGGTTGTTGGAATAAGAAATGGTTGCCAGAAACTTTTTCTGTTTTTGATTGCAGCTGATTAACCTCCTTCAGAGTGAGGCAGTGAAAGGAGAAGCTGTTGGAGCATTCCTCAGAGCCATCTTCAAAGGTAACAATACTACGTCTGTCTTCCTTGATTCATTGGCAGGTTTGTTTACTTTTGGCACATATTGCTAGTTTTCTTACTGTTTGAAGCCCCATTGAGACTTTTCTGTGTATTGAAGATTTTACAGGATCAGCTAAAGCATCAGTCACTTGTAGACTTAAATAATTTTACTGATGGGGGTTGAAGTGGCTACCTGAGATTGTATGGCAGGTTTTGAGGTAAGGGATGTGTTTCTTAAAATCAGCTTTGCTTTACTTGTGCTTTTAAAATTGTGGAGTAGAGAACAGCTATGTTTAGTGCTTAATGTGTGCTTAATAAGGGGCTAGGGAGCTCTGGGGTTTAATGAAATGGGATATCTTGGGTGACTTACATAGAGGCATATTTGTTCCCATATCTTGAACAAGGGCCAGTTCTTCCTTGTTGCAGATAGTGATTTATAGTGTTTTATAAATTGTAGAATAGCATTCTACAAGGCAAAAATTAACGGTGGTTTTATACTCTTAACAATTTATTTAACTGGGTTTATTTTTCTTCCCCCTTCAGGTAAATTGGGTTTCCACTGCAAGGGTCTAAAAACATCTTCCTAGTTATGAAAATAAACTTTCAAAATTGATTGAGTCAGTCTTTTTGGAAACTTGCTAAATGACTGTTTTGTAGAAATATTAAAGAAGAAATAATGAGAGATCAGAAGCAGTTGCCTACATGTACTAGTAAATGAAAGAAAGAAGAGTAATTGCTTTCTTGGATAGACAGACCTAGGAAAGATTATTATGGCTCCCACCGCTAACCTTATTTTCATCTTATTTAAAAATATAGCTGAAAAGTAGCATGAGTAATCAAGTACTTTCTAATCATTTTAATTCCGTTAAATTGATGTTATAAAGGACTAGTATTTCACTAAGGACAACATTTTAAAAAATTGAGATATATTCCACATACTAAAAAATTCACCCTTTTAAGGTATACAATTTTTAAAATTGAGATGTAATTAACATACAATTAACCCACTTAAAGTATGCAATTTAACAGCTTTTGGTATATTCACCACAATCAATTTTAGAATATATTTATTTATTGCCCCTAACAAACTCTGTACCCCTTAGCTGTAACCTCCCCATACCCTTGATCCATTCCAGCCCCAAGAAACCTCTCATCTACTTCCTGTCTCTATTGATTTGCCTATTATGTATATTTTAGATAAGTAAAATCATACAATATGTGGTATTTTGGCTTACCATTAAAGTATATTGTAGGCTGTATCAGTATTTCATTTTTTTTGGCTGAATAATATTCCATTATATGAATATGTCACACTTTTCCATTTATGAGTTGATGGACATTTAGATGGTTTCCACTTTTTTGGCCATTATGAATAATGCTGCTGTGAAATTTGTGTACCAGTTTTTGTGTGGAAAAATTTTCTTTTTTTTTTTTTTTTGATAAATATCCAAGAGTGAAATTGCTGGATCATATGCTAACTCTTTGAGGAATGGTTTTCCAAAAACACCAGCTACACAATTTTACATTCCCACCAGTACCGAAAGACTTGTTATTGTCTGTCTTTTCATGTTAGCCCTCCTGTTGAGAATGAAGTGGTTTTTCTCTGTGGGTTTGATTTGCATTTCTCTGGTGGTTAATGATGTTGAGCATCTTTTTGTGTGCTTACTGGCCATTCATATATCTTTTTGGAGAAATATCTGTTCAGATCCTTTGCGCTTTTAAAAATTGGGTTGTCTTTTTATTATTGAGTTATAATGGTTCTCCATGTATTCTAGATAGATACAAGTCCCTTATGAGATACGTGATTTGCAATAATTTTCTTCGGTTCTGGTAGTCTTTTTACTTTTTTGATGGTATCCTTTGAAGCACAAAGTTTGTAATTATGATGTCCAGCTTATTTTTTTTTTGTAGCTTGTGCTTTTAGTGCTATATCTAAGAAACCATCGCTTAAATCAAAGACATAAAGATTTTAAATGTTTTTATTTCAAAATTTTATAGCCTTGGCTTTTACATTTAGATCTTTGATCCACTTTGAGTTCATTTTTGTATGTGGTGTGAAGTAGGAGTCCAACTTTATCTTTCCCCATTTTCAATAGCACCCTTATTGAAAGTTGATTGCTCATAATCTGAGAGTTTATTTCTGGACTCAATGTTCTAGTCCCTTGATCTCTATGCTTCCATTATGTCAGTACCACACCATCTTGATTAGTATAGTTTTTGTATTAAGTTTTAAAATCAGGATATGTGAGTTTCTTTTTCAGGATTATTTTGGATATTCTGGGTTTCTTGTGTTTTCATATGAATTTTAAGATTGGCTTGTCAGTTTCTGCAATAATGGAAGCTTGAGTTTTGGTAAGGATTGTGTTGACTCTATGTGAATTCGAGAAGTATTGCTATCTTAGTATGTCTTCCATTACATGAACATGGAGTATCTTTCCCTTTATTTGGGTCCTCTCTCATTTCCTTCAGCAGTGTTTTATAGTTTTCAAAGTAGAAGTCTTACACTTCCATTAAATTTATTTCTAAATATTCTTTTTGATACTATTATAAATGTAATTGCTTTCTCTGTTTGGTTAGCTTTGCAGTCAGCCAATGTCTGGGCAAAGAATTCCTTACATTCTTGGAACCAGTGAGTTTCCCAGCCTTTGCTGAGGGGCCCTGTGCATATCAGCAGCACACCTTCAGCGCCCAGTCAAGTAGTTTATAACTCCTCCTTAGCCTTTCTGTTGGTTCAGAAAGGCCTCAAGGTCAGACAGAGGAGAGAGCTTAGGATCTTCTGAGGTTTTGCCTGGCCATATGCACAGCTCTGTCCATGAGACAAGAGGGCAACTTTCTGCTACTGAGTCGGTCAGGAAGGTCAGCTGCTGGAGCCTGATAAATTTCACAAGAATATCTGCCCTTCATTGGCATCAAGAAGTCTTGGGAGGCACACCAGCAACAAGGGACAGCCCCTATCACCGTGCATGAGCAATAAGGCCCAAGAATGTCCCTAAGGTGACCTTTCCCTAATTTAAGTACTAAAAATCACGCCCAGGGGTGGAGAGACCATGCTAAGGAGACATGCAGTGCATGAAGAAGCATGTAGTCGCACTGTGTAGGCCCCAAGAAACCTCTGCCATCACCCAGCCTAGCTCCCTTTAAAACCTTGTCCCGACTTCTCTCCAGGAGCCATCCAAACCTTTCTTTTCTTGGTGTTGGTTCCCTTGCGCACAAGCTCAATAAACCTTTGCTTCTTGCCTGAACTTCCTTGTGGTGATTTCTGATTTCCATCCTGGGAGATCGCAAGAACCCTGGATGCCAGTGACACATATGCACAGCACTAATTATCTGCATGGCTTTCTAGATTCCCAGGAACGTGTCAAATGCTTCAAAACCCCCTGTACACGTAATTCTTCAGGATTTCCTTTGAAGGTTTTTGGTCAGCTTTTTGCTTTCCCAACTGTTATTGCTGCCTCAAGGCTACTAAAATATTAATCATTCGCAAGTGATTTAGACAGATGCCCTCAGTGATAGGCCATTTGCATGAGTTCTGAGTCAGGTCAAATATAAAGACAAGTCTTGCTAGTGGAAATTTCTAGGGAGTAGCCACACAGGTCAAATAATGACAGTTATCTGGGAATTGGGCTTTTGAGGAGCTCCAACTGTACTGTCCCCTCCAGAGGCCGCTAAGGCTGTTGGCCTTCACCATGACTGCAGGATGAGTGTTTTTTAAAGACTACTGGGCTGGCAGAGCGCAGGGGGATGGGACGAGGGAATGTTAAAATGCCACAAAGCTCACTGTTTTCCCTGAGATTCAGCTGTTTTTCTTAAACACTCCCTGGATTGTTAGAAGCCTTTGGTTAATTTCCAGAGTTCTGAACAAGTTGGTTGTCACTGTTTTTGTCACTGTTCTTTTTGCTTATCCGGGGGAAAGGATTCCCCGAAGTCTTAATTACTGTGCCATCCCTGCTGACATCACCCAGTGTTAACATTCTGAAGTATGTTAAAGACATTTAATTTGGGTTATTAGGCCCAAAAAAGGGTCCAGTAATTTTTAAATTATTTTAAAAATTAATAACGTAGGTAGACGATGACATTTTCAGTCAACTGCCTAAATACTTTTTTTAAACTAAATATTTCCACCCTGAATGCCATAGTAATCAGTACTTTGATCATTCTGTTTCTGTGTTAAACTATAAAGCTGTATGTTTTTCCTATTTATTTGTCCGTCAACCCTGTTTGAAGACTTTCTTCTTTTTTTGTTTCTGTACACCTTTGCAAAACAATAAGGTTCCCCCTGCACTGAGGAAGCTGGAGCTCTTCGGAGACTTAAGATATACACCTGTTGTATCCGGTTGGTGGAGTCAGGGGATTTGCAGAATGAAGTAGCATCCGAGATCATAGGATTACTAATGCTGGAGGTGAGATGGAAAACCCAAACTTGTTTGATTTGGGGTAGATTTTTGGAGGGGGTTGTAATTTGAGAGAGGAAAAACTTAAGTATGCCAAACCTAGCATAGTTCCTATTTATGCATAATAACTACTACTAAACGAAAAATGGTTGATGGATGGGCCATAAACCACCTAGATCAAGGGTCCTCCAACCCCCAAGCCGGGGACCTGTACAGTCCATGGCCTGTTAGAAACCGAAGCACACAGCATGAGGTGAGCAGTTGGCAAGTGAGCGAAGCTTCATCCGCATCTGCAGCCGCTCCCCAGCACTAGCATCACCGCCCTAGCTCCATCTCAGAACATCAGGCATTAGACTCTCATAGGAACACCGGTCCCTGGAGCCAAAAAGGTTGGGAACTGCTGACCTAGATGTTTACATTACCTTATGGTATCATGGACATGTGTCTCTGTGAAGAGCTAAAATGTTTGAAAACATTAGGGAACTGGTGGAGCATTCCAACCTTTGAAATTCTTTACAATTATAAGTTTGTACCAGAGCAGAATGATTCCCTGAAGGATATGGGACCAGTTCTGGATTTTGTTGTAAATTCTGTTAACTCAGCAAAAGATTGTTTCTTGGAAAGAGATATCAAACATTTAGATTTCTGCTTAATCTTTTCTTTATTCCATGAACTTTTAGGCCCACAATTTTCCAGGACCATTGTTGATTAAATTAGCCAATGAGTTTGTTGGTGCGATCAAAGAAGGCAGCCTAATCAATGGAAAATCTTTGGAGTTATTACCCATCATTCTCACTGCCCTTGTTACCAAAAAGGAAAATCTGGCTTATGGAAAAGGTAATTTTCTTCTAATTTTAGGGGATTTTTCTCTATTCACTTAATCAAATTTATTTCTCAGTGTTTTTTTTTTTTTTTTTTTTTTTTGCATTTTTAGATGAACTTAGTGGGGAAGAATGTAAGAAGCAGTTGATTAACGCTCTCTGTTCTGGCAAGTGAGTCTTTCTCATTAATGTGTAAAACTTTCTGAGGACTATTAAGTGTCAAAAGGAAGAGTTCCCGTTTGTTTCAAGAATTCATGTCACCGAAGTCTGGGTTTTTATTGTTGCTGTTTATGATGTGCCACTTGAATAAAACCATTTAGTCTGTGAATAAGAAAGATTATTTGCTAAATTCTTTGTTCTAAGACTAAGATTGTCAGTCTTAACATAGCAATTTAGTTCACCAATATTACATGGAGTCCCACAGTTCTTAAAGCTGGGAAACTCCCTGCTGCTCTATCTTTTATATTTTTTGGAGGGAGTGGAATGAATATATAAGTGAAGCTTGTACCTTTAAACGAAAAATGTGGGAATTACTCTAAGAGAAGAGGTCAGTGTAAATGAAAATTCTCATACATGAATATGTTCAACACAAATTTGTGTCCAAATTAAGCATACAATAATAGAGAGATATAAGCTGTGTAATTTAAGGTAGAGCCACTGCATGAAATTTATACTCATTAAAAATGAAATGTATAAAGACATACGTTGAAGATGACATATGGTCAGTGAAAAGTAAAGAGAATAGTAACTTACACTATGATTATACTAGAGTGTATTAAAAATAACCAGAAGGGAATACCCAAGATTATGTAAACCAGAGATGGTTTCTTTTATGGTTCCTTACATAACATCTCTTACGAAATAATTCGGGCCTTATATCATCAGCACATGTATATTTATTCATTTGTTTTTAATTACACAAAAGAGTTTATTCAATACACATTGTAACATACCTTTCATTTTTTATTTAACGCATCTATTCATGTCAGCATATATAATTGCATCATTTTTGAAATAGTTCCATAGTATTCTATTATTTGGCTAATCTCCAATTATTAGATTACTTTTTTTCCTGATTCGTATTTGGTTATCTGTCTTTATGCTATTATAAAAAGTGTTGCAGTAAACATATGTATATCTATGTGATTTCTCATAAGCATGCACATGGGATATATTTCTAAAAGTAAGTTGGGTGGGTCTATGGTTATATGTACTTTTAAAGTTCATAAGTATGACAGTTTATCTTGCCAGAAAGGTTATATCAGCACACTCCCTAAAACAGTGTGTGGAGTGTTTCTTTCCCAAAATCTCGCCAGCACTGAATATCATCAGACCTTGGTTTTGCCAAACTAGTAGGTTAAAAGCGTTTATTTCATTGTTTCAAATGCCATTTCTTTGATCTTATTTTCCCTTTTTTTTCCTCTCCCTTACTGATTTTAAAAAGTAATATGTAAATAAGTTAAAATGAGGTAAACTTACATATTCTTTGTTATTTCCTTTAACCAGATGGGATCGGCAGTATGTAGTTCAGCTCACCTCCATGTTCAAGTAAGGATCATGATTCCCTTTTCTCCTTATGTCCTGCTGTGAGAACTTACCTGCTAGAAATTGAAATGTAACAAGCTCAAACACTGCTCTCCCCTAGTAAAAGTACTGCTACCTCCGTTTTGTGTTACAGGATTCCCTTCCAATCCTCTTTTTTGCTTTAATAGCTTACTTAAAGTATAATTCTATAATTTTTTTTTTTCCCTGAGATGACCTTGCCTAAGTAAGGTTATTGTCCCTCTTAAGTAGGCTTTGGCATAATTTGACTTTGACCTTTAGAACTTTTGATCCACAGGGATGTCCCTCTGACTGCAGAAGAGGTGGGATTTGTGATGGAGAAAGTGTTGAAGATGTTCTCCAAGTTGAATCTTCAAGAAGTGCCACCTTTGGTCTATCAGCTTCTGGTTCTCTCCTCAAAGGTATAAATAAAAAGTTGTTTCTTTTTAACTCCAGTAGGATGACCAGTTAGGGCCATTCAGCTTATTCATATTCTTGGTTTACACACTGGGGCATTGATGCTTTCATTTCATGTGTGATGATTTGGTCTAGTACAAAGGTCATGATCCTTAGTCAAGGAAAACATGTTATCTTTTGAACTACCATGTGTTTTGAGTGCGCCAGTAAAAGGAATAAAGATCTCAGAAAAGGTGAACTACAGCCCCTTAAAGTCTAAGATGTGTTTCAAACCCAATTTTAACATAAAAGTGTTTTATCAATTCTTACTGTGACTCTAGGTTGTACTTTATTTTAAATTCATACTTTAAGCTGAAAAGTTCAACTTGCTGGTCTTGCTGTTTGTGGGGAGACCTTACCACCTTTTTTTTTTCCCCAGGGAAACAGAAAGAAGGTTTTGGAAGGAATCATAGCTTTCTTCAATGAGCTAGACAAGCAGCACAGCAAGGAAGAGAGTGGTAACGAGTGAGTAATGTCGTATAGAAGTAAAATAAGTTTTACAAATTGGTCTTCTCATTGCATATTTCTTACTTCATTGTTATCTAACCTTTCAGTCCCTTCCTTCACCTCAGCACAGAACTTCCCTAATTCTCTCCTAGATGCTCAATAATAAACTTGTTAGAATAGTGCAACCTCTTCAAATCGTTGATTTGCACCTTTCCAGGAAAATAGCAATAATTGTTCTGTCAGTTGCAAGTTTAAAAGCTATTTATTTTGTGTCTACTCTGTGCCAGAAATGGTTTAGCCCTGGGTCTGCTGTGATGAACCAGTCAAAGTCCCTGCTCTCATGGAGCTTCAATTTTAGTGAGAAGAGAACAGAGAATAAATAAAAAGAAAAATGTTAGAGTGCTATACAGGTCATTCAACTAAATGATGTGATAAAAACAGCATAGATACTTTAGATTGGATGGTCCGTGAAACCTCTCTGAGAAAGTACTATTTTAATTGAAGTCTGAATGACAAGAGCCACAATATATTAATTAGGGAAAATTAAAAATTAGGGAAAAGAGCCTTCTGAGTGAGTACAAAGGCAAGAGACAGCATGGCATGTCTGATAATAGATTTTTTAAAAACAAATATTTATATAGTGCTTATCTGTTCCAGGTGCTATTCTAAGCACTTTAAACGTCACACCAATCTTATTTTGCCTCTATTTTATGGTTGCAGAAATCAAACCACAGAGAAATTAGGGAGTTTCCCAAGGTTAGATAGCCAGAATTTGGAAGAGCTGGGATTTGAATCCAGGCAATTTGGCGGCAGAATTCACACTATTATCCTGTTGCAATTTACTGCTTATACTCTAGAATAACTTAGTTATTTAGCTTGAGCAATTGATTAGAAGGTGGTCTCGTATAATTAGAGAAGTCTGACAGAAAAGCAAGTTTAGGGGAAAATAGGCTCAGTTTGGGCCATGTCAAGTGTGAGATATGTATTAGCTTCTCATACGGAGGTGTTGAGCAGGCAGGCTGGAGTTACAGGGAGAGGTCAGGGCTGGAGATACAGATTGGCAGGGACTAAAGCCATGAGTCCAGATGGGGTCTCCTAGGGAAAGTATGGCGAGAAGAGAAAGAAACCCAAGACTGAGCTCAGAGGCATCCCACCATTTAAAAGGTAGATGAACCAGCCAAAAAAATGAGAGAGAGAGAAAGAAGAGGCTAGTGATAGTGCCCCAGAAACTAAGAGAAATATGTCAAGAAAGAAGTGGTCATCTGTGTCAAGTTTACCGAGGCATTCATGTGGGACTTGATTATTGGTTTTGGCAACATAGAGGTCATTTGTAACCCTTGCAATAATAGATGACACTAGGGGGTAAGGTAGGGTAGCAGGGAGATGGCGCCTAAGTGAATTGGATTTAACTGGGAAACGTAAAGAAGTAGAAATAATGACTATTTCAGGACTTTTTATTGTAAAAAGAACAGAGAATGAGGCGGTAGAATGTGCTTGCTGCTTTCCTCCAGTGATCATGTGAGTTCAACTTGAGTTGGTCTGCTTGTTCACCTGAGCATCTGCACTGTTGTCTCTTGCTCTCACCTTTCTATTGAATCTTTTAGGCTCCTGGAAGTTGTTACCGTGCCGTCAGATGAACTTCATCATGTGGAAGGCACTGTTATTCTGCACATCGTGTTTGCCATCAAACTGGACTGTGAACTAGGCAAAGAACTTCTGAAACTCTTAAAGGTAGCACCAAACTCTTACGGTGATCGAGGATCTCTTTATGAAACGGATGTTTGAACTTAAGCCTTTTTTAATGCCAGTTAATGGCAGGAAATAAGTAGAAATATTGGAGAGTGACCCTGGGTCTAGAGGATCTCTTTTTTAACTTTGAAAGTGGAAAATATATGATGTCACCACATTCATAAGCAACTTCCGTTTTAAAGCCATACCTTAAATGTTCTAGTGTTTAAAAAGAAAAAAAAAAAAGTATAAAAACCATTCAGCAAAAAACTGAAAATTTAATCTTAACTCTATTAATATGTGAGCTTCAACCTTGACCTCTGTTTCCCCACTTATGAATTGGAGATATTGTCTATTTCTAGTATATTTTGGGGTGCTGTGAATCTAAGTCATTCATCATTAAATATTTGTGAAGTAATAAGATCGAAATCAGAAATGTTTTGAACACTTTCAAGAAAAGTAGTATACAGATAAAGGACCTATTTTCCTGCAACAACATTTTGAAAATTTTAACTCAGAAAAGTTGAAATACTATAGCAGGATGGACATCTGTATACCCTTCATCTTGATTTACTAACTGTTAAATACTTTGCCATGTTTACCTTCCCACTTTCACATACATTTGTTATTGTCTCTTTTTTTTACTATACTTGTTCTAATGGCTGTGAGACAGGATCTCATTGAGTTTTACTTTGCGATTCCTTAATGACTGATGATAATTGAGTCTCTTCATGTGCTTATTAGCTGTTCTAATATCTTCTTTAGTGAAATGTCTGTTTTAATCTTTTGCCTATTTTTTGATTGTATGTTGTATTATTGAGTTTTAAGAATTCTTAGTATATCCTAGGTACAAGTTCTGTATCATTTACATAATTCGCAAATATATTTTCTTATCTGTCTTATTTTTTCATTTTCATGTCATTAGAAGTGTCTTTTGAAGCACAAAGTTTTGAATTTTGATGGCATCCATTTTATCAATTTTCTTATATAAATTATGCTTTTTGTATTGTATTTAAGAAATCTTTGTGTAATCCAAGGTCTTAAAGATTTTCTGCTATGTTTTCTTTTAAAAGTTTTTAGATTTAGTTCTGACATACAGATTTCTGAACATGTAAAGACCTTTTTTAAAGTAGGTGATGTTATACTTTTAAGATATAAGTAATGACTCCTTTTTTGTTTATCTCTTCTAGGCAGGACAGCAAGGAGATTTCAGTAATAATATGTGTCCCTTCAGCATTGCCCTCCTGCTTTCTCTAACGAGAATACAAAGATTTGAGGAACAGGTATTGGTGATGTTTTGGTCCTTTCTGTAGCTGGTAAGGAGCACAAGAACCTGGGATTTTTTTTATTATTATTATCTTTTCCTAAACAATTCCGCCCTAATCCCTCCCCAGCAAATTCCTCTGTAAGACATGTAGTGCCCACACTGTTCTCTGGGGGGCTGCTTGAAGATTTCTTCTGGCACTTGGTTTATTACCTCCATTTCCTATTGTGTGGTAAGCCAAGTGACAAAGTGAGGAAAAGAATGGAAACATATCACATAGTCCAAACAGCAAGAATGGGAAGTTTAGCTAGGTATTCACCAGCAATTTTATTATTTTGTAGCTTTCCAAGAAATTATCCCTGATCAGGTTGGCTTTTTTTCTCATATGTGTTCCCTAGTTGTGGGTAAAAACTAGTATTGATTTTAGCTCATTTTCTTGCTTAAGGAAGGCCTGTCTTTAACTTTTTAAAGTTCCCATTGAAAGTGTTAATTTTTATATCATACTCATCTAGTGAAACAGTCATAGGTATGAGTGTATGATAGCAAGTAGAAACTATTACAGCGATAAGATTCTATAGCATGGGATATCATTTTTTACTTTTTTTCCTATTTCTCTCATTATATAAGGTATTTGACCTTTTAAAGACTTCAGTTGTAAAAAACTTTAAGGATCTTCAGCTTCTCCAAGGCTCAAAATTTCTTCAGAACCTAGTCCCTCAGAGATCTTGTGTTTCAGCCATGATCTTGGAAGTGGTAAAGAATAGGTGAGTTTGTGAACCATACCCCGGTAAGTGCCTTGTGTGGGACCATACTTATGACCCATCTGGGAAAACTAATGACTACGGCTGTTGATTTCACCTATCAAGGTTTAATCCCTTAAAATTGGTCAAGCAAGCTTTTCCAGTCATCGTTTTTGATAGGATTTGTGGATAGTAAACTTTCTGAGTCTTCATATCTGAAAATGTCTTTATTCTGCCATCCCACCTGAACAATAGTTGACCAAGTATAAAATTTTAGGTTTATAATCATTTTTCATTGTCTTTTTGCATGTGGGACTACTGATGAAAAGTCTGGTGATTATCTGATTTTTTTGTAATATTGTACACAATCTGTTATTTTCCTCATGAGAACTTTTAATTCTTTTTATCCTTGGTGTTCTGAAATTTAACGTATTTTATGTTTATGTAAGTACCTTTTTAATTCATTCCTGCTTGATACTTAGTATGCCCTTTCACTGTAAGAATTCATGTCTTTACTAAACTGTAATATTTTTCTCCTTTTATTTTCTTTGAGTAGTCCTGCCTCTTTTTCTCTCTGTTCTCTCACATTAGCTGTTGGAATTTCTTGATCTCTGTGTGCTATCTTAATTTTTCTTTCATGTCTTTCATGTTTTGTATTTTTTATGTGAAGTTCTACATAAATCCCTTAGCTCTTCAAATTAATTTGTTCTTCAGCTCTGTCCATTTTACTCATAGGTTCATTTCTTGAGTATTTTTCACTGTATCAGTCATGTTTTTCATTTCAAAGATTTCCTTTTTTTTTTTTAATAATAGTCTTTTTTGTTTCATGTTATAGTTTTCTTTCTTATTTCTCTGAGGATATTCAGTAGACTTTTATTTTAAAATCTCCTGTTTGTTCTATTAACTTTTTCCCTCAGGTATTAAATTAGTTCTCTTTATTGAGTTGGTGCTTCTCTTTTAAGGCAGTATTTTTTTCTTCTATTTGGTGATTATTGGTTGTCTCTTCTTTGTTATTTTTGATGTTCCCTATTAATTTGAGAGCGTTGTGTCTACTTAACAATGTCTACCTCTGTGATTTGACTGATTTGAGGATAGTAGTAGGATGTGCCCAGAGGTCATCTGCTGGGGGCCTCCCTAATCCCCAAGTTCCTCTACTCACAGATCTCATCTAAGAGCAGGCAGGCCGCATTGTTGCTCACTTCTCAGGGGTATAGTGGGTCTTGGAGAAGGCAGAGAAAGATGCTCTGTACCAGAAGGATGCATGAAAAGGTTCATGTGAAGATTGTCAGTTACCAGGTCAGGTTTGGGAAATGTGTAACACCTACCTTATGAAGGTAAAGGTATTTTACTGAGCTTTTCTTTTTAACCTAGCTTTGTTTTCATGCAGTGTTCATAGTTGGGATCATGTTACTCAGGGCCTAGTAGAATTTGGCTTCATTTTAATGGATTCATTTGGGCCGAAGAAGATTCTTGATGAACCTATTGAAACCAGCTCAGGTCTTTCTAAAACACCAAAGCAGCATGCATGTACCCTGGGAGCTAATATCCTGTTGGAAACTTTCAAGGTGAGACACTAGTTTAGCATCTATTTCCTAATTTTATTAAATTGTATTATAAATAGGATATGATATTTGCCTGGGAGTTTGGGGGACAAGGAAATTTGAGTTTTGGGAATAGTGATTGGAATAGTAATTGAAACATTACTAATATTCAAGTTTGATGGAATAATTACTTTATCATCCTTTTATTTATATGAGTTTTTCTATTTTCTATTTCATATTGTTTCTTAGAAATTTGACTATATTAGCTTTTCCATGATTTTCTTTTTTTCTTTCAACAGTAAATGATTTTTTTCTTTAAATGCCATTTCCTTACACAGAAAATAATCTTTTACATTGCTGTAGAATATCAGGCTTGAACAATGATACTTATTGGTTCATTGTTTTCGAAGAACCCAAAATGGGTAATTTACATTTTTTTATTCATTACCATATAATGACTATCATCTCAATGTTAATTTCTGAAACAGCTTTCAGAAAATCATTTCAAGTAAAAAAGGAAAGCTACATCGTATCTGAGGCTAAACAACATTGCTTTGCTAGTGATTTCTCTCAGTCATCTTGACATTCGATTGTATAACGTAGCTACATGCCAAAGTGTAGGCTGAAAATGTTATTTGGAGGCTGATTTAAATCTAGTGTTCTGATGTGGAACTATGACGTAAATGCCATATAATAGCCCTTGATAGTTATAAGTGTGTTAGATGATATAAATGACTTCTTAACAATAATCTGAGTAAAAACATTCTTAGAAAAAGAGCCTTTCATAGTTTTGGTTTTTAATTATTTTTAAAACTAGGGAGGTTCCGTTTGATTTCACACAGATGTTTGTTTTGTCAAGACATCTGTAGAGCATATAATTTACTGCTAATAATCTAATTATTAGTCTGAAGTTTGAAAGAAATTAGTTTGTAACTCAAAGTAATCAAGTTCCAATAAGGATTTTAACTAAAATTTAAGTGAAAATTCAAAATAGATCTTTTTCGGCGGCAGCCACTGTGCTTCTAAAAACTGAGGAAGGGGTTCATGAAGATGATTTTCAATTTTAGAAATTTTCTTGGGCTTTTAAATTTAAAATAAATGTTGTGAATACTTCAGAAATGTAGATGTTGGCATGTAATGGATATCTAAGTAGAATTATACCTATCTGATGCTGGACTTTATATAGAGTGCTTTCATGTGCTAGGCTAATAAACATGGTGGCTTGCCCTGCTGATGACTGTCTGAACACAGAATGAGGGTAGGGTTAAGTGAACAAGTCTTAACCAGTGATTCACATTATATTCATGTTGGAAATTGTCAGTTTTTACCCATATCTAAACTGTTCTTCATTCTACCTAATACAATGCAATTGTAAGCTGAAAGTCACCACAGAATATTTTACTGGTTCTTCTGTTCTTTTTAGATCCATGAAATGATCAGACAAGAAATCCTGGAGCAAGTCCTCAACAGAGTTGTTACCAGAGCATCCTCCCCCATCACCCATTACTTAGGTATTGAACTTTGAAAGAGTGGTTCAGGTTCTCAGGAATATTTTCTTTTAAGTGTCATAATGTTCTAGTCGTGGGAAAAAAATTTTAATGATACAGTAGTTAAATGCAGTGTCTTTGGTTATCATGTCAGTAAAACGTAAGTCCATTTATATTGGTTGTGGTTGACGAGAAAGGAAGCATGTAACTCATGAGCGAAACTTCTCTCTTGCATCAGCTTTCTTTCTCTATTTGCTCAGTACCTCTCAAATGACTGCTGTCTTTCTGCTACCACGCATGACCTCCATTGTCTTAGCCCTGCACATGTCCAGGGCTCTCTTTGCATGCTGCTCTTTCCTTTCGAGTTCTCTGCCCTGTGAATTCTAGCTGCTTTGGCATTTCTGATTCTCAGCTCAGTTCCTTGAACTCAGGAAGACCAGATTCTGAGTTTCCCTGCTCTGCTGCTGCCTAGAAACTCTCTAGCCAGTAACATGGAGCAGTTAGAGACTCACCTCATTTATTTCCCTTTCTTGGGGATCATTGTCCTATACTGCTTGTTGTCCAGTGTCTCAAAGTTTTTGTCTAATATAATTTGGCATTTTTCGTTGTTGTTGCTTAAAGTTGGAGGATAAATCTGTTCACTGTTACTCCATCTGGGTGGGAAGCAGAAGTCTGTTCCTCTTTTTATACATTTTCTTGCTTATACATGTCATACACACACACACACAAATATATATTTTTTACATACATACATATTTTTATTTATATATATATACAAATAACACATACACTCACACATATATTTTTTTAACATCTATGGTACCTGGTGTTCCTAGGTGGTTTCCCATCTAAGTTCTAACCAGGCCCGACCCTGCTTAGCTTCTGAGATCAGACAGGATTGGGCACATTTAGAGTGGCATGGCCGTAGACTACCTATTTTTATAATTTCAGTTATTTGTGTGGGTTTTGTGGGCATGGCTCCCAATCTTTGTGTCAAGACTGTCCTCTTAGTTCAGTGTTTGTATTCATGCTGGATATTTCCATTTAGTTTTTTTTTTTTCTTTTTACGGCAAAGGCAATAAATTTACCTTCAAACAAATTTCTCTTTTTTTGCCACTGTTTCTGCTATCTGAACCAGGCTCTCCTATCCCCAGAGGCTAGAATCTCTTTTTAGCTTCAGACACACTTGGTGCCTAACTTCTCATTCTTTCTCTCATACAGTTACTTTTTCCTTCTTTTTTATGCCCTCCCCTGCCACATACCCATTGCCTACTTCCCAGTCTTATAACCTTGCATTTAGACTACTGTCCTAGCTTCCTAACTGCTTTCTCTGCTTCCTCTTCTCTCTGTAGCAGTTCAGCCTGCATTATTGCCCCCAGATAAGTATCCTAAAGTACCACGCCATTGCTTGAAAATCACTAGTTCCTTCTGTAATAAATTGTCAGCTCTTTATCCTAATGCTTAAGGTCATTGACAGTTTGACCCAACATTAACTCCAATTATTTATTTATTCTGAGTCCTTCACCTCGACTCCACAGTTTTCCCCACTGTCCTCTGAGTAAGTCTTACACTTACCGTCCTTGTACTCTACTGTCCCCTTTACGTATAGTAGGCCTTTGGGGCTCTTTGTGCACCTGAATGTTACCCATCTTTCAGTACCTGACTTAACTTCCTTCTCTTTGCTTTTGTAAAACACACCAACTCATAGTGATCTCCTCTTCCTTTGAACTTCTGAGCGCTCTCATTACCATTTGCTAGGCAGTAAACTATGTTTGGAATTATTAGATATTTGATATTGTTACTTACCTCCTTCATTCTTTTAAAATATATTACTTCCAGCTAAATTAAAATTCTTGAAGGGAAGGAGACCATGGTTTTGCTTTTGTATATTCCTTCTAAGACCGTATTATGCTTAGACATAATGAAAGTTCATAAATTTTTATTGATTTAGCTTGAAGATGAAGACATTAGGTGCTACTTGTCTTGGCAGTGTATTATTTGTTTGTTTTTTAGACAGGTTAATTTTTGTAGTTTTATGTTATTGCAGAAAAAAGTTAAAGTATCCTGCTTATACTGTCCATATTAAAATTATATGGCAGTATATTTGATCTGAGAAGTGAAACAAACTGTTTATATTTCTTTCCCATTTTAATTTTCCTTTTATTTGAAATGTTTTTAGTTATTTGAAGTAACTCATTTTAAATTCTGTTTTTCAGACTTGCTTTCAAATATCATCATGTATTCACCTTTAGTTCTTCAAAGTTGTTCTTCTAAAGTCACAGAGTCGTTTGACTATTTATCCTTTCTGCCCCTTCAAACTGTACAAGGGCTGCTGAAGGCAGTGCAGGTGAGTCTCCTGAGGAACTTGTCTAAGCTGAGGTAGAGCTGTAGTGGAAGTCTGATGTGTTTCTCATAAATATATATGTCAAAGAAATCCTATTTCCATTGATTCTAAAACATAAAACTTTGTATCAAAAGGGCGGAGGCACTGAGCTCTGGACCCTCTTTCAAGTTCACCCCCTCTTCATAGCACTAGTCTCTCGCCTTGACTGAGTTTCGCGTTAGTGAAGTAATCGAAAGCCTCTTAGGAAATTATTAATTGAGGAGGGTAGATGTAAAGGCATTCACAACTAGTTCCAGTTTTGTGTTTCAGGTACACTATCGTCCTTATTACTAAGAGTAACAAACATTGAAACATGTATAGAAAAGAGAACCAAAGTGCCTGGGATAAGCCAAACAGTAACAAGTATAGGATAGAACTGAGCTAAGGCTGATGAGTAAAAACCTGTTCTGTTTTTACCCTTCGATTCTTCCTCTTTCAGCCCCTTCTCAAAGTGAGCATGTCAATGAGAGACGCCCTGATACTTGTCCTTCGGAAAGCCATGTTTGCCAGGTATGCAGCCTCCCATTCGACTCGGAAGTAGTGCCTTCTAATGTGAGCTAAAGTCCTGTCTGCCATCTCCTCGTACAACCTGTGCATAGTGGGGCTGCAGACTTGGAACCCAACAGAACACTCTCATCGGACACGGCATTGTGCTAAGCGCTCCACCCATTTAGTATTCAGAGCAACCCTGTGAAGTGAGAATTATTACAGTTCTTATTTTACAGAGAAGGTAACTGACTGTACGAAAGTCAAATCATGGTTGGTGGTGGAGCTGGAATTTGAGCTGTGATCTCAGTACTGTGCTGTACACCCCTAGAATAGCCTTCAAGATAAGGTTCTCGTGCCAACTGGCAACAGTTCTGAAGAGGAAAACTCATTAATTAGGAAGGAAATATTCCAGAAATTCGTTTTAGTGAACATCAGAATTGTGATGTTCACTACAATAGTGACTACAGACCAAATAAATTGTTGAGGGGTCTCGGTTATTTTGTTTTTTGGCGTAGTCAATGCCTCCTGACCTTTCCCTTTATTTCGTAGTATATAAACTAGAGATGATAATATCTAAAACATATTATGAGACCAGTAATAGGTGGAAAGTGTTTGTTACGTTAAGTATAAGATGGCAATTAATATCTCTGGCTATATGATGATGCATTCGTGGATAGCCAGAGAAACAGCTAGCAAGTAGCTAATACTGTTATCCCTGTTCTAGAATTGACAGTTTTTGCTTACTCCTTTCTTATACCCAGAGGCATGTCTGATTGGCCAAGGTTATATTATGTAGCTTTTATGACATGAATTAATCATGAGCCTCAGTGAGATGAGTGTACCAATTTTCTGGATGGAGAGTTTACCAGGCACCAACCACTAAACGCTATGAAGAAGGGAGATGCTCTTTCAGACAAAAGCAACAATTTCCTTGCTGTTCAGGACTTAACATGTGTGTTTTCAGCGCCTTGTACAGTCTCTTGGCACTTATTCTCATTTCCCACGTAGGCTCGTCACTATAGATAATTGTCATGAGATTAAGTGGATGATGAAAAAAAATCAGCACACTTCAATAGCTGATGCCTTATCTGAGTATATAAAGTCAACTGATTTTGCTCTGTGCTTCACTATTTATACAAATTCCTTCTCTGTACAGAAGTAACTGGATTTTTTTTTTTTTTTTGACCCAGAAGCCTATTCCTATGAAATGAATACTGTTTGTTGACTGCTTCTCTGTCTGTTCCTAATCTAGCCGGCTTGATGCCCGAAAATCTGCCGTTGCTGGGTTTTTGCTCCTCCTGAAGAACTTTAAGATTTTGGGCAGCCTGTCATCCTCTCAGTGCAGCCAGTCCATCGGCATGAGCCAGGTAGGGACCGCTCACCCTGGCCTGTCCTGTGCGTGTTGATGCAGGAGGTGCTGACGTGCGAACTGCTTTCCTCCTGGTCGTATAAATGGCACTGAAACAGTCGAGATCGTGGTGATAATGTTGATGACGGTGTCAGTCAACACGCCCCGGTGGCAGATTTTCCGTGCCCTGTCCACTGGGGTAGCTACTAGCCCGGTGGGGCTATTGAACTGAATGTTGGAAGTGGGGCTAGTACAGACTGAGTTGTGCCGCATGTGTAAATGATAAAAGAAGGTAAAATATCTCAGTAATTTTTTACTCTGATGACATGGGCAGGTAATATTTTGGATATGTTGGGTTAAGTAAAATATTCAAGTTAATATCCAGTTCCTTTTTAAATTTGGCCACTAGAGAATGTTAAAGTACACGGCAGACTTGCATTTGCAGCTTGTCATGCTGGACACTGGCGAAGTGTTTTACATTCATTATCTTATTTAATCTTCATAGTAATTCTCTGAGGCTAAATACTGTTATTAGCCCCATCTTTGGTAGTTTACTTAACTTTTTGCACATGAGCATCTATTAAACCCCGTAATCTGAAAAAAATATATATATTTTTACAATAATTTGGTAATGTGGCCTTTGGGACAGTAAATTTGTCTTTATAACTTAAATTATGTATTATACAATTTGTATATAACAGACATTAATATAACAGCTTCAGCATGAGTCCTTTATTGCTGTAGCTTAACTATACAAAACTTCCATCTGTAACATGTAGCATTAGGAACACTAGTCTTCATTAGTGTGTTATCATCATCCCCATTTTAGGGATAAGAAGACTGAGGCCACGAGAGAGGAAGTAATTTTCCCAGACTGTTAGAACCAGTAAAGAATAGAATGACGGTTCGACCTCAGTCAGTGCTGACTGCCTTGCTAGGGTGCCTGTGGTAAGGGTTAGGAATTCTTGGCTTGTAATTGCTGAATTGATTGTGTAAATCAAAGAAGGGGTGTTGTTCTTTGTCATGTCCATTTCTAAACCAAAAACTGTCTCTAAACCTTAGAATTTTGTGGAAGCAAAAAGAGCTCATTTTTTCTAACTACTGATGACATCTAGGGAACTCTTTTAGGCCTTTAAAGTAAAATCGAGTATATCATGACTTACTGGGTTCTAGAGGCATGAAATAATCTTTGTGCCTAGCTCCTGAGCAGCTGACGTTGCCAAGGAAAACTTGAAGGGATAGGGAAGAGTTCATTTTGTTAAAATGCTGGAAAATTCTTTTATCCCTAACCAGAATAAGAGTCATACTTGTAGCCTGGTGGTGATCGTAATGTCTGCCTCAGTCCTGGGTTTTGGTGTGTGAGGCAGCCAGAACATAGGCTCATTGTACTTCTCTAGTGGAAACCGCTTTGGTAAGCTAGACAAGATCTGGCCCCTCTTTTTTTTCAGGTCTTCGTGGATGTCCACAGCCGTTACAATTCTGTCGCCAATGAAACTTTTTGCCTTGAGATCATGGATAGTTTGAAGAGGTGCTTAGGCCAGCAGGCTGATGTTCGACTCATGCTTTATGAGGTAAATCAGCAGAGTGGAGAGAATATAGCAATCCCCCAACTAATTATCTCCTTTATTGTAACATTTTTTTCCTGATTATAAAAGTATAGTACATACACTCTTATTTGATGAAGTTAGGACCGGTAGTTAGTGATGGCTAGCCAAAAAGTCGATTAACGTGAAGATTCATAAAAGAATAGTTGAAATACCTTAAATTTTTTTTTAATTTGAAATATTTAAATGTACCATTAATTTGTCAGTCTTTTGTTTTAAAGCCAGGTTCTGCCATTTGGAACTCACTGTTTCTCAAACCATAACCTTAATTTGTTAGTTTTTGTTTAACTAAAGTGAGATACACACTTTAAGACTTTAATTAGTGTTAGTAGGGAAGAATTCTAGATGTATCTAGTCTGTTTCCTAATTTTTATAATTGCCTTACTCCTAATTCATCACAAATTGGTTTGATACTTACTATTATTTATTCTTTCTGAAACATTCAGCTTAGTTTTCAAGAAAACTTCTTTTTCTTTTTAAGTATAGTTTTTAGAGCAAAGGTGCCTGATTAAATCACATAATGACAGAACTGGTAGCAAAATCGAGTGGGAAAAATACACCTACTGATCTGTATTTAGCATGTCATTCAGCCAGTGGGACGAGAAGTGTGCAGTCCAGGAGAACACACTACCGTTTCTAGCTTTAGTATGCTGTGCACTTCAGCATTCGTGTTTCACAGATGGCTGGAGAGCAGGAGATAATCTAGCAAATAAGTGGAAGTCATTTCAAAGAGCAGCTACTATAATACCTTCACTTAACGATCTAAAAATAACATTTATTTAGTAGTTGCCAGGCACTGGGTTTTTCAGATTTATTGTAGAAAATATGGAAAATATAGAAAAGTATTTAAAAAAAACATTATCACTGATTTTACCAGTAACTCACTTATGTATATTTATGCAAAATTGGAATCATTAGGTTTACATAGCTCTTGTCTCATATTGTAAGCATTTTCTCATTTTAAGTGTTTTTGACACGTGAATTTTAATGCTAAAGAATCTTTATAGATATATAATAATTCATTTAACTTTTTAAAAAATTTTTTCTTATTCATGTTGTTTCCATTTGCTCACTATAAACGTTGTTGCTGAACGTTTGACCACATTTCTGGGTTAGAGACTAGAGCATTTTAACGTCTGTTGGCACACCCTAACAAGCACTGGATTTTGTTTAAATCATTAAATCCTGTTCAACATCCATTTGAGATAAAATCTCTCAGAAACTCTCAAACCAAGATTTGAAGGGAACTTTTCTTCCCAATAAAGGGTGTCTGTGAAACCTACATAAAAGGTGAGAAACCAAATGCTCTCCCGTGTGATGAGGAACAGAGATATTTGTTCTCAGTGCATCTGTTCAGCATTCTAGTGAAGGTCCTGTCCAATACAACAAGGCCAGAAAGAGAAGTAAAGGCTTACAGATTTGAGAGAGTGAAATAAAGCTGCCTTGATTCACACAGTGTACAGAGACAATACCAAAAATTTACCAAAAAAAGTGAGTTTAGTGAGATTGTGGGATAGAAAATCAATAACCATACAAAAATATACTTCTGTTTACTAACAATGAACAATTGGAAATTGAAATAAAGTAATATTTATAGTAGATAAAACACTTAAGGCAATGTAAGGACTATATGGCCAGTTATTTTAATCTGGCTTTTAGTCATCAGAGGTTTCTTTTGAAGATTAGTCAAGTAACCTAAATTTTCTGAATTGTTTTTCCCTCTAGCAAATAACGTCTCCATCTTTTCAAAGAACTGAGAATAGCGTAAAGAAAAATAGTGTTATTTTAAGGTTACGATTGTCCAAATCACTAGTATCTCTGTTAAAGAACTTGTTTGTTCTCTTCGATTCCCCTTAGGGGTTCTATGATGTCCTTCGAAGAAACTCTCAGCTGGCTAATTCAATCATGCACACTCTTCTCTCACAGGTAAAATATGTTTTTATGGATGTAGAGAACATAATGGGGCATTGAGAGGCAATTGACATTTTCCAGACTTTTTGAAATATAAAATAATTCCCAAATAAAAACTGGTAAATCGTGAGCATGCCCGGGATATGTGACGCTGTCTTGATGTTTTATTGCAATCACCACTTAGCTCCCTGCCATCTTGCCATCGTCTAAGTTATTGCTCTCGATTAAGTCTTCTTAAGTCAGAAGGATATTATCCAGAACCATTTGTACAAGAGTTATGAGCAGCTAGCTCTGTTATGTTTTATTTCTAAAAGAAAAAAGATCTGGAGCAAATATAGCAAACGTTAAGTCTAGGTTCCAGTTACATGGGTGTCTATTAGGTTATTTTCTGGAGTTTAATAAAGGGTTTTTAATTCATGAAATATTTCAAAGGACCATCAAGATGGGAAGGATTCAGCTGGAGAATATCTGGTGTAAATAAGACCTTTTACCCTCCACACTTATTTATTAAGCATTATTTGAAATTTTAAATAGCTTTGTTAAGATATAATTCATGCACCATAAAGTTTGCACATTTAAAGTGTACAACTCATTGTTTTTTTTGTATCTTCAGAGTTATGCACCCATTGCTACAATCAATTTTAGAACCTTTCATCATGATTTCAGAAAGAAACACTACAGCTAATTTTTTCATCTTTTTCCCATCTTCCTAGCCCTAAGAAATCAATAAGTTGATTTCTGTCTCTATAGATTGGCCTATTGTGCGTATTTCATTCATGGGATCATATCATATGTAGTCTTTCGTAACTAATTGGCAAGTGCTGCCAGAGGGAACACTAGTTCCAGAGCTCATTTGCTCACATATTTGTCAGATTCATGGTTTACGATGTTTTCTAATATATTCAGACCTCTGAGGACTTCTCTTGCTTTCCCATGACCTTACCTTACTGTTTAATAAGTAAATATATGTTCAAAAATTTTAATGCAATATTATTTTCATTGTTCTCTATAAGGAGGGTTTTTCTAGACTCCTTGTCCATCACTTTGCAGAAAGTGGAAGTTCTGTTACACTGTTACTCTGCTGTTAGCTATATTGTATCTTTTAAACTGTATTACAATCAGTGCATCTACGTTCACACACTAACAAGAATAGAAAATTCCGATTGAAGGAATAGAGCAGTGCTCCATAACTCAGGTTAGTATGTGGACCAGTAAAATTCTGCAGACTCCAAAAGCAAAAAATAATAATAAATAATATTTTTTGAGCTCTGTTATGTACCGGATAGTGTTTGAAGCACTGTATACGTATTGGCATGTTTAGTCCTTAACCTTATACATTTGTAGTAATAGTATCCTCATGTCACAGATGAAGAACCAAGGCATACTTTTATTGAAATCACTAATCTGTGATGCTACTGAGATTTTGGTCTCAGCCATTCTGACTAGAGACTATATTCTAACCATCAAGCTATACGGAAAATACTTATTGCCTGTGTAGGTTTAGGAATTGGTGTGAGAACATACGATGTTTTATAGAAGAGTTAATGGAAGTGGGATAGGAAAAAAGATCTCAATTAGTATGATGCCCTAAGCAAGGGCAAAGGATGTAGGTGAGCCAAAGCAACATAAATTGTGCTTCCTTCTTCTGTAGACATTTAGAAATATGTCTTAGAACAGGGGTCCCCAACCTTCAGGAAGCACAGTTAGGAACCGGGCCGCACAGCAGGAGTTGAGCGCCGGGTAAGCAAACAAAGCATCTGTATCTGCGGCCACTCTCCAGAGCTAGCATAGCAGCTGCCTCAGCTCCACCTCAGATCATCAGACACTAGACTCTAAGGAGCACCGGCCCCTGATGCCAAACAGGTTGGGGACCGCTGTCTTAGAAGGCATTAGACATTAAAAGTGCCATTAGCTTGACCAATTAAAAGTGAAAAGCCTTCACGAACTGTGGTGTCTTTTTCGTTTACCGTGCACAGTTAAAACAGTTCTATGAGCCACAAGCTGATGTGCTGCCTCCTCTGAAATTAGAAGCGTGTATTCTGACCCAAGGAGATCAGATCTCTCTGCAAGAACCACTGGTGAGACGTTTATTCCTCCTATAACCATTATTCTTACTGTTAACTTAAAATAACCCTGTTGATAGAGTTGATCTTCAGACAGAGATACCTTTCCCTGTGAAGCGCCCTTTCTGCTACACCCATGAATTTTTACTCTTAAATCTTTCTCGTGTTTCTTTTCTGACCCATCATCACCTTGGATCTATTGGTAAGATATCTCTGTGTTAGCACTTTGCTAAGTCAGCGCATCTCCCACTTCCACCAAGGAGCTTTTTATCTCCCATTTATGGCTCTTGGAATGTATATACTAAATAAATATATTTTAGAAAGGGAGGGTTACCCTTTCTAAAATATGATGAACCCAGGGGGCCTGCTTAATTATTCTGGAGAGAATATATGGTATTAATCTGGAGAAAGTATATGATTCAGGCTGAGCTAGAATTGGTGCTGTGTTGACCCTCCACAGGAACTAGCCTCAGAAAGACAGGGCAGAGAAGATAAAACTGAAACTCTGCCACCCCAAGTGATTTAGAACTCATAGCTGGGGACTCGTCATATTCTGCCTTCTGAGCCATGAGATGTCCTCGGCCTAGGGCTCCCAGAGATTCCCTCAGCACAGACCCCCATCTATAGAATGGGACTCAGAAGCGCTAGAGAGGATTTAACTGCACAACCCGGCTCCATGGTGCTTGCATTAGATCAGAGAGATAGCACATGAGATGTTGCATCCTGAGATGTCAGCTACTTATGAAGCCAGTTCCTTTGGGAAAGGTCAGAAAACAGTGCATCTGTTGGTTCAATTAATTTTTTCCAGTGTTGTTAATTTGGGTTGACTTTATTTGTGATGCTAATGAGTCACTTACTATAGCCTTATAAGTAAGATTTATTTGAACACTCAATGTTTAATCATTTTCTTCTTCAGGATCATCTGCTGTGTTGTATTCAGCACTGTTTGGCTTGGTATAAGAGTAAAGTGATGCCCCTACAGCAGGAAGAAGAGGAGGAAGAAGAAGGATTCTACCAAGACTTAGATGATATGCTGGAGTCTATTACTAGTAGAATGATTAAGAGTGAACTGGAAGACTTTGAACTGGTAATTGCTAAGTCTCAGTTGTATTGCATAATGGAGGTTTTTAGTAGCTTTTAATTTTCGTCTTATATGTTTTAGGATAAGTCAGCAGATTTTTCTCAGAGCACTGGTATCGGCATCAAAAATAACATCTGTGCTTCTCTTGTGATGGGTATTTGTGAGGTTCTAATAGAGTATAATTTCTCCATCAGCAATTTCAGGTAAGATATTGCTATGACTTTACTTGCAGTTTGCTGAATACTTCAATTTGCAAGAGTTTTGTTTGTTTAACTCTAACAATATGCTAAGTACTGAACAGACCACAGTCTGTGACACCGTCTCTTGGATAGACATCTAGCCCGAGACCAGACTATGTTCTTTTTATGAGAGGGCACCAAAGCATATGCCAGACAGGCTGGTGAATGTGGTGCCTCTAGCAGGCTTTCATTTATTTAGAATTTCCCAGACCCTGAATTCAAGAGCTGCTTATTTTAATTGAGAAATGTTGCTTGGTGGTAGTATTAGACTTTCATGCTCTGTATTGACTAGCCTAAATAAGGGAAGAAAAAATAACCCAGATGGATTGTATGACTGGGAGTGCTATGTTAAGGCTCATGCGTTCATAATGTGTCTAAAACGTGACGTCTCACGAAGCATTGTGATTTCTTTGTTACTCTATGCGAAAGTAAATCACAACGTTCTGATGCTTGTCCTTGGTCTTTCTTTTTCCCTCTATATAGTAAGAGTAAGTTTGAGGAGGTTCTGAGCTTATTTACGTGTTACAAGAAACTCTCTGACATCCTTAACGAAAAAGCGGGTAAAGGCAAAACTAAAACGACCAGCAAAACACATGATAGTTTTTTGTCCATGAACTTTGTGTCTGAGCTTCTCACCGCTCTTTTCAGGTAAGGTTCTAATAGCGTGCTGCGGACAGCTGCACGATGGAGGTGACACTGGTGAACCCGGGTAGATGTTATTACCTAGTTTGGATTCATGATTCTTAACCATATATACAGCAAGAACTAAGTCAGGAAGTTTATAATTTCCTTGAAATGAAAGTTGGACAATTGTAGGTAGATACTTTAAAGAGGTACCTTGAATTATTAAAGGAAATTTTAGAAACAGTGGACTAATAATGAATGGGAAAATAGGGATGAATCCTGATAAGGTGTTAAAAGGAAATCTACCTAAGTAGCTTGAATGAAATAGCAGATAAAAGGGGAAGAAAAACATGAAGTTAAAAAACAGAAACAGCAAAACCTAAAGAAAACTAAGACTGACATTTAAGTTTTATAAAAGTAAAAGAATTGGGGGCGTGAGGGCAATAAGGTAATACTGACAATGATTGTAAAAGGGCAGTGCAATATTGTGATTTATAAAAATATATATTTGGTCATTCAGATGGCAAAAATATATTTCTCATATATATGTGGTCTCTGTCCACCGTTCCTGACCCATGGGTCTCCAAACACTTGGAATTTCCTAAGTGTTGAGAATGATAAAGGTGACTTTTGGAAGCACCTAAAGATGGGCTGGTTGCCAGGAGAACCAGCCTTGTAATTACAGAGTCACAACTTTCAGTCCCACCCCCTGACCTCTGGGGAGGGGAGAGAGGCTGGAGGTCAAATAAGGCTCCGGTGGCCAGTGATTGCATTGATGATGCTAATGTAATGACGCCTCCACAAAACCCAAAGGGTGGACCGGAGAGCTTCTGGGCTGGTGTACATGGAGATTCAGGGAGAGTGGCACTGCTGGTGAGGGCATGGAAGCCCCTTCCTATCCCCACACCTTGCCCTGTGCATCTTTTCTATCTAGCGGTGCCTGAATTACATCCTTTTACAGTACTCTGGTGATCTAGTAAGTAACATGGTTTTCTGAGTTCTCTAAGAGCCATTCTAGGAAATTAACTGAGCTCAAGGAGGGGTTGTGGGAACCTCTCATTTAAAGCCCGTCGGTCAGAAGTACGGATAACAACCTGGACTTGCAATTAGCTTTTCTGAGTTGAAGCGGGTAATTGAAACCCCCAGTCTACATCTGGTCAGTCTTTCAGAACCTCTGTGATATAACTCACTTATTACCTGGGCTTGTACCTGGTGTCTGAAATGGGTGGGGGCAGTCTTGTGGGACTGAACCTTTAACCTGTAGAATCTGATGCTATCTCTGGGGAGATAGTATCTGAATTGAGGTGAGTCCTTGGACACTCTGCTGGTGTCTGAGAATTGCTTGGTGGTGTTGGGTGAAAGCCGCCCTCCTCCCCAACACACACGCTATGCACATGGGGAAACGGCCTGGGAACCTAATTAGGGCAGTCATGGCACGGACTTTGGCATGGGCTGCCTAGGGTCTATCATTCAGAGCTTGCTGGATGCTGCTATTCTGAACAGTCCCTAGAAAGCCTAATTCCAGATCCCAGTGGCAGTAGAGGAATGTCCTTTCTCTACCCCTCTCCCTCCCTCTCTCTCTCCCCCTCCCTGCTACCCCGCTTTTCTCTCTCTCTCTTTAGGGACAGTACTCAAAGCCACGAAGAGAGCCTGTCTGTCCTAAGGTCCAGTAGTGAGTTTATGCACTATGCAGTGAGCGTGGCTCTGCAGAAGGTACAGCAGCTGAAGAAAACAGGACATGTGAGTGGCCCTCATGGCCAAAACTCGGAGAAGATCTTCCAGAACCTCTGTGACATAACTCGGTAAGTCACTCCCACCCTCAGAAACGTGTTCCACTTGCTGCGGAATCTCCAAGAGAAAAGTAACTAGCATAACTGAAAAAACAAGACTCACGCTACCTGATTTCAGATCTCACTATGAAGTTACTTCTACTTAAGATAGTTTGGTATTGACAGAATCAGTGGAACAGAACAGACAGTTCAGAAATAGATACACACAAATATGGTATTTGATTTTTGACAGAGGTGCCAAGGTAGTTTAATGGAGAATGAAGTCTTCTATAAATGGTTTTGAAACAATTGGGCATCCATGTGCAAAAAGTGAACCTGTATCCATTCCTCGTGTCATATACCAAATAATAAATAACTTGAAATGGATCAGAGACTTAAATATAAGACTGGTAACCAGAGTATATAAAGAACTCTCAAACTTGTTAATAAGAAAACAAACCACCAACTTAACAAGTCTGTAAAATATTGAACATTTTACCAAAGATCTGTAGATGGCAGGCACGTAAGGACAGAAATGGATCGTCATTATAATTCATCATTAGGTAAATGCAAAGGAAAATCACAGTGACTTAATCACGAAATGCCTGTTAGAATGCCTAAAAGTAAAAAGACTGACCATACCAAAGCGTTGTCGTGTGTGTGCTGGGATTTGAACTCTTATACTTTGGCGATGAGAATTTAAAAAGGTACAAAGAGAAAACAAAAACAAAAAAAATAAAGAAATAAAATGGTACAACCACCCTGGAAAACAGTTTGGCAGTTTCTTAGTAAGTTATGCGCAAACCTGCCACATCGTCATCCACACAGTCTATCCTTAGGTATTTACCCAAAAGAAACGAAAACATATATTTATGTCAAGGTTTGTGTATAGCAGCGTTATCCATAATAGCAAAATTGGAAACAACCCAAATGTCTGCCGACAGACGGATGAGTAAATTGGTGAAAGGACAAACGGCACGTCCATGCTCTGGAATACTGCCTGCCTAGCGCAAATGTGGTACAGACTGCAAGCAGACGCAGCAGCATCGCTAAATCTCAAAAGCACGTGCTAACAAAACCAGATTCAGAAGGCTCCATGCCGAATGATACCATTTTTATGTGATAACTTCGTAAAGGGTAAAACCATAGGAACAGGAATCAGATGAGCGGTTGCTTGGAAAATCGGGGTGCGGGGGAGTGGAGAGTTAACTACAAAAGGAGCATAGAGGAAGTTTTGAGGTGATGGAAGTAAGCAAGCGTGGGATGATCACACACTGTAAGTTTGTTCAATTTCGTAGTGTTGTATATCTACAGGGTGTGAGTTTTACTGTATCTAAACTATACCTCAGTGAAGCTGGCTTCAGAATCACTTTCCCTCTCTTCAGGGTCTTGCTGTGGAGATACGTTTCCATTCCTACCTCCGTGGAAGAGTCAGGAAAGAAAGAGAAAGGAAGGAGCATCTCGCTGCTGTGCTTGGAGGGGCTGCAGAAGATCCTCAGCGCCGTGCACCAGTTCTATGAGCCCCGGGTGCCCGTGTTCCTCCGGGCCCTGGGTGGGCATTTCAGTTTGGATAAATTGGCTTGATCTGGGTTTTCTCTTGCTTAGCCGAACCTCTTGATTCCACTTGTTAACCTATCAGAGGACACTTGAGGACAGTCCTGTTGATAAGACATGACAGCTGGTGGATTCAGAATTGGCATTAATTGGATCACACTTAACCACAACTGGAATATAGTATTAAGAAATTGTAGAACATTAAGAATATATTTAAATCTGCCTCAACTCCTGGCTTTCTAAAATTTCAGCTAGTAAAATGCCAAAAAAAAAAAAAAAAAAAAGCATAGTCCATTTCAATGAAGATAAATTTGTTTTCCTTTCCTAGATGTCCCACATGACGAGGGAGAAGAGGCGGAAGTCACGGTCACCCAGAGAGCAGCCTTCCAGATCCGGCAGTTTCAGGTGAGGAGCCTTGGGAGGCGGCGGTTCTTGCCCGAGGGTCGTTGCGAGGGGACTGTTAGGGCAGCTGGTGAGACTGGAGACAGGGAGCAAGGAGGACAGCAGTGTTGTCTGGGTCGTCATCCAAGCAGGAGGACATAGTTCTTAGAATGAAAGCTAACACATTTAAAAGGCTGCTGGGGCGGATGTCTGTCCAGCCATCCCACCCTGCAGCACTCATTTCCTCCAAGAATCACTGCATCGACACAGTAGCCGGGAGCCCCTTCATGCCCAAGGCGTGTGAAGTGTCTGCCTTGTTTTGTGCCCATGGTGTAATTTGGCTTTTGTCAGGTTGCATGAAGACTGAGCATTAGATTAGTTGTCACAATACCCGAGTCTTCTCTCACAGAGTTTCTGCTATTTGCCAGGGACTGTTCTAGGGGCTGGGGATATTGTAGGGAACCAAAAAAGACCTCATGGAGCTGCCATTGTAGCAGAGGAAGAGACTGACAAAACAGAGTATTTCAGGTGGTGAGAGGAGCAGAGAAGGGGAAAACAGGGAAGGTGTGTAGGGAGTGCTGGGGTGGGGCATGGTCCAAACCCAAGGTCAGTGGACGGGCTTTGGGGAGCTGTAAACCCCCCAAACGGTGCACAGTCATCCCTAATGTGCATTAGGAGAGGGGAGGAGTCCCTAGTGCTTAAGAGAATGTTCAGATCAGTCAAAAACAGTAGGAAGCCAGCTAGCTGTTCGGTCGAATTTATTTTCAGATCTTGTCCTCTTGGAATTTCAGTAGCTTTTGTGTCCTTTCTGTCCCAGCCTTAGGGATCTCTGGCTAGATGTCTCTTCGCCCTGATAGAAACATGTCTGCTCATGTGTCTGTGTATACTTTCCTTTCTCAGCGGTCCTTGTTGAATTTACTTAGCAGCCAAGAGGAAGACTTTAATAGCAAAGAAGCCGTCCTCCTCGTCAGTGCTATCACCAGCTTGTCCAAGCTGCTGGAACCGTCCTCCCCTCAGGTACAAGCACCACGCACTCAGTCCCTCCTAGCATCCCTCAGAAGGCCGGGGTACTGCATCCTAAAAGAATGTGTCTAAATATCCCCTGGAAGTCTAATTTGTTTTAAATGATATACTTAATTATGCTCCCGAGTTCATACACGATCTCTAAGATGGACCCTTCCCTGCATAGTGTGTCCACCATGACGTAATCACGCACAGCCATACAGGGCAGGAGCATGCTGCGTGTGTTTGGCCACTGTCAGGTCAGCAGTAAGCACTAAAGAAAAAATCGTGTTTATCTTTGGTGTCTTCAACCTTCTTAACCTGTGTTTGTACTCACTCTTGATGTTCCATCTTCTTCTTAGAGATGAAAATAGGTTAATTATTTAGAAGGTAGCTGACATTCAGCAGTTGGCTTTCTCAGCTGGTACTGAGTTTCAGAGAAATTCAACAAAAGGTGATTAAGTCAGAAAGGGTGACTACAGTCCCAAAGCGGAAACAACTCTGCTGAGATAGGTCGTATGGATGTGTGTGTAGGAGACAGTCGGGTACCCACATGAGTGTTCACACACACACAGAAGAATAAGAGGAGGTGCCACATTTTGTGGGTCTGTTCCATTCAGGAGTAATTTTCCTATAGGACGACAAAGAGCATCCTAGCACTGTGTGCTTCCACCACATTTAGTTCCTGCTTCCTGCTTCCTACTTCAGTGAGGAAGACAAGTTGGAATACTAGGGAACAAGGCTCCTCGTGTGAGCACTTGCTTCGGGAAGTGCTAGTCTTCAAGAGACTATACAGGGGGAGGCAGTGTGGTGTGTGAGTGATGAAAAGCCGTCACTTTCCTGTTCTCTGCATTCCAAATAGCTAAAAGAAAGTCCCTTTTTCTCGCTCCTCACTTCGTCCTAGATCGAAACAGCTCATCTCCACTTTACGCTCATGTTTATTCTTTCATACCACTGTTCTTGATGCAAAGAACAGGACTGGGAAAGAAACACAGCTACGCAGAATTGGGCACAGGGATGTTTAAGGAAAGATAAATGGATTTGGAAAGGCTTCTATATACAGAAAATTTTTACTTTAAAATTTACCACCCCCCCCCCCATAATTTCAGGTAGTCTCTAGTTTTTTTGTAATTTAATTCGGAACAGGTAATAAAGTCCTATGATTTGAAAACCAGAGATCATAAAAAGAAGTGCAAAAAATAGTCTCTCTCCTATTTATTTCCCCTACCAGTTCAGTGCCACTTCTCCCCCAAATAAGTAAATACCTTTTTGTAATTTCTTATGTATCCTTCAAGAATTTCTTTATATCTGGAGAAGCAAATATGAATATAGATTTTTTTCCCAACCCTACCTCTCTCTGTACACAAAAGTTTGTCCTGCTGGTTACATTTCACATTGTATCTGGAGACCTTTTTATATCAGCTCAGAGAGCTTTCAGAATCAGGCTCTGAATTTACCTTTTTCTCTAAGAGATCAGAAAACGGAATTCTTACTGGTCATGTTGCACTTACGTGTCACAGCGTTTCGGGACCAGAGGGCTGCTGTGTGTCTGGCAACACAAGACTTACTGTCCCAGGACCACGGGCAGCAGAAAGGCGCTCCAGCCCGAGCCTGTGGTCGTGGGGCAGGGGAGGCTCGGGGGTACGAGCCCGGACCCCAGGATTTAGCCCTTAGTGAGGGAGGGCGTGGACCATGAGAACTAAGCCGTGTGCTGTATTACGAGAAAAGTGTCAGTAATTCTCGTGATTCGGGACTTCTTAGTAGATTGCCACTTTCGATCCGGGCACATGTTTTGGCAGGTGATTAGCTTGGGAAAGGTCGGGGGCTCTTCGGGGCCCATCTCTTGACACGTGTCTTTAATACCTGCACGCTTTCTAGTTTGTGCAGATGTTAACCTGGACGTCTAAGATTTGCAAGGAAAACAGCCGGGGTAAGTTTTCCGCCATGTTTTCTTTTCGGCTTTATATAAAATCGTCACCAAATACAAAAGGTATTTTCCATTACACAGTCACCAGAGTGGCCAAAACGAGAAAGAAGCGTAGTGCCGGTACCAAGTGTTGGTAAGAGTGCAGAGCGGTGGGACCGCTGCTGCAGGTGTAAGTTGGTATGGCCACTCTGGAAAGCTGGCAGTACCTAACTGCTAAAATTAAATGCTTATGACCCAGCAATTCCACACCCAGCGAATAGGTGGAAGAATTCTCACAGCAACAGTATTTTCATAAGCAGACAACCCAAATGTCCATCGGCAGTGGAACGGATAAAGGCACGGTGGGCATGCACGCGGCAGAGTACCGCCCAGCAGTGAGGGTGGATGGACTACACCAGCGCAACGCGGGGGGATCTCACAGAAGGGAAGCCAGACACCAAAGAGTACTCCCGACTGTGTGACTCTGTGTAGAGAAAGTTCAAAATCAGAACTAGGTGTGAGCTCAGATGTCAGGGTAGCAGTTTCCTTGACAGGGCAAGCGAGGCCAAAGGTTTCTGGGGTGCGGGTTACACGATGGCAGGGACTAAGGATGGGAAACAGCCCCCTGCTCTGTGCATGTAGAGAGCAGTGCACCGTCGTGGGCAGGCTGCTCAGTCGAATCATGTGCAGCCCTGGGGTACTGTGCCTGGGACACGACAAGCTACGTGTCCTGGTCATGCACCCCCTTACCCTGAAGGACCGACAGGGATATAACTGACCTTTTCGTCTTTCCTTCCGACTCTAGAGGATGCCTCATTTTGCAAGGGTTTGATGAATTTGCTCTTCAGCCTCCACGTTTTGTATAAGAGTCCGGTGACCCTGCTGCGGGACTTGTCCCAGGATATCCACGGGCATCTTGGAGACATAGACCAGGTACTGTAGCAGGCCCTCAGTACAGTTCCCTGAGTCGGGGCAGAGGGCAAGGGGACAGCAGCCTTACTACCATAACCGCTCACCTCTTTCCCGCCCCAGGATATAGAGATGGAGAAAACAAACCACTTCGCCATGGTGAATTTGAGAACAGCTGCACCGACTGTCTGTGTGAGTGTCCATCCCCACGCCACGGGAGATGGCCTTGTCATTCCTTCCATTTCATTTCATGTGAAGGATAAATCGTAGTGGCTTATGTCCTGAGGCCTGTCACCCCCCACCCCCACCCCCGGAAGTGGCCGTGGTTGCCGCATTACGCCGGCAGCTGTGCAGGGAGCCATGCCAGACCTTCTTTTCTCCCACAGTTACTTGTTCTGAGTCAGGCTGAGACGGTCCTAGAAGAAGTAGACTGGCTAATCGTCCAGCTTAAGGGACAGTTGAGCCAAGAAACCATATCAGGTAAGATGAGTTCAGGGTGGGGTTCCAGGAATTGTGATCAGAGCAAGGCCAACCAGAATCCAGAGTGGACTCCTGCATGAAAGTGGACGATGCCCTGAGCGCCATCCGTCTGGGGTGGACTTCCACTGTGATGAAAGTAGGCAGCAGTGTGGCTTATGACAGCATGGTTACTCACTCTGCGTGATGAGTAGCAGGATCGTTTTCCCCGCACACTTCCTAGTTAATGGTGTTGAGTTGGTTTCTGAATCTCCTCCACTTTAACTAGAAAATATGGCCAGTTGGGTTTGAATGTGCCAATTTGATTTCCCTTCAGAAGAGGCCTCTTCTCAGGCAACCTCACCGAATTGTCCCGTTGAGAAAGCCATCATCATGCAGCTGGGAACTCTGCTCACATTTTTCCATGAGCTGGTGCAGACAGCCCTGCCATCGGGCAGCTGTGTGGACACCTTGTTAAGGGACCTTTGCAAGATGTACACCACTCTCACAGCGCTTGTCAGATATGTGAGTATCTGAGCGATGATCGGGGTCACCACCGCCAGTCTGCCCAAGCAGCCAGGCGACTAGGCCAGGGCAGCAGCCCACGGATGCCCTGCACGGAGTTCTCGTCGACACTTTGGCAATTCATAGCTTGATTCTTGTCTGGTCAGTAGGTGGCAGGCATCTCCACAGGCCAGGAAAGAAACAGTCGACGGCATAATTCTAAACCTGCTTTTAGAGGCCCTTGTTTCCTTGGCATATGAGTTTATAGCATCCGACTAAGTGCGAATCCCTCTTCGAATGACTTCTAAGACTTGATTAAACTATAAAATTTAGTCTGATTCCCTATTGCACAAAAAATTACACTATTTGGAACCAGTCTGGGTACTAAAAAGGTGATTTTCCTTCTCTCTGGCCTTTAACAAGTAGATGTTAAATGCTTTACAGGTCAGGTACTAAGGTGGGGGAGAAGGGGTTTTGTTTTGTTTTTTGTTTTGTTTTGTTTTAAATACAAGGCATACTCCACCCTGAGTTTTAAGTTAATGCGTCTTAGTATCTGTTGACAATAAACACTCTTGCACTTGAATATTTTGGTCCTCAGCAGACATTCAGAGGGTCATAGGAACTAAGTAATTCAATTCTGATTTTTTTTTCCAATTCTGATTCTAACCGTGATCCACATTAAATACTTAGGTACAGACAGGCACAGACAGCTGGTAGACCACCACACAGCGTACCCAGTCAGCAGTGCAGCTCTCTCGAGAAGGTGCAGCTCCGGCCAGGTGGTGTGGCTTCTGAGCTTCTGTAGTGGAAATACTGACAGCCTCTTCCCTTCACTGGCTTTTTTTTTTTTTAAGTAAAAGCAGCAGTCATTGGCAATCTAAATGCGGGGATATAAGCCTGAAGTATATTTAAGGTGATGGATTGAACAAGTCAGAAACAGAAACCCTTTCTTGCCTGTTGTGTGGGAAGCTTAGGAGCTCTGAGAAGCAAGCCTTGTGTCTAGGATTCTCCATGAATATAGTGGCTTTGCTCTTCCCTCTCCAGCCAGAGCAATGAGTCACGCTTCGTTAGCTCCATGAGTCACTTGTGGTTTCGTGCACATTTATATAAGATATGCTAAATCTAGGAATCTCCTTAGTATCTCCAGGTGTATCGGAACTCCAGAGGGATTCCAAAGATTATGGAAAAGCTGGTGAGTTCAGAATGCCTTTCTTAGGAATGGGGGGAAACATTTTATTTCTACAATTACATCCGTTTCCTTCTTTGCTGCAGGTGAAGCTGTCGGGTTCTCATCTGACCCCCCTATGCTATTCTTTCATTTCTTACGTACAGGTAAGTGATTCAGAGTCAGTACCAAAATAGAGCTACAAGTAAGAAAGGACTTCTTACGTTCCCAGGGGACTGCTTAGTCACCTGAGCTGAGTATATATAAAGTTTATCCCCTCCTTACTATAAGCCAAAGGTGCCCATTTGAGACTAAGCCAAGGCTCGGTCTTTGCAGCAAGGAAATCTTCTGTCACACACACAAAAAGGTTCATCTAGTTTGTGGTGAGAGAAACATCTGATACGATGGCATCTAGAGCAGGGAAGGAACAAGCATCCGTAGGCTCAGTGACTTGGTTGACTTCTGGATGATTCCAGATCCTTGCCAGTGGGTCCGCTTTGGGACTGTGAGTAGAGGAGCAGCGGGCACGTGGAGAAGGGCCAAGGTCAGAGGTGAGGTGTGTGGGAGCAGCAGCACTTTCAGGGAGATGGAGGGCATACGGGCTTTTGCTGTCAGCTGCCCAGGTCCCTTTTCTTCTCCTAAATTAATAAAATAATGGGCCTTTTCAGGGTTTGGTGAAATTTTAAATGTCATATAGTCTCAAATACCATGAGATTCTTGGAATACTTCAGTCCCTTTCACTGTTGACCCAAACCAGAGTTTTTTAACCTCTGCATTGACAGTTTGGGCCAGGTAATTCTTTGCTGTGGGGCTTGTCCTATGTGTTTTAGGATGTTTAGCAGCATCTGTGACCTCTACCTACCAGATACACATAGCAGGCCCCCAGTTGTGACAACCAGAAATGTCTCTAGGAATTGTCAGATGTCCTTAAGGAGCAATATGAGCTCTAGGTAATAACCACTGGCTTAAACATATGAAGTGACGGGAGACCTACTGTCTAGTCGCTGCAGTTCAGAGTATTGTAAGGCAGTTACTGATCTTTGAAGAATGAAAAGAGAATGTGCACTGATGGGTCAGTCCCAGCCATGATTCTAGGACCAGTGTCAGAGCAGTGGATCGTGACCGCCGATAACGATGCCCCGCCTGTTTGCTGCTTCTGCATCGCGTATAAGCACAACATCCGCCCATCAGTAATTTGCCTCTTTATGTGATCAAGGGTCAGTGACCAAGTGGCTTGTCACCTGGGTTTAGGTGAAGTTCTCAATAATGTATCAGGTTTTCAAACCTAATCAGGAGCCTTTTTTTTTTTTTTAAATAACAATACTATCTGGCAGAACGGTGTTTCATAGAGCACGACTTGGGAAACACTGCTGTAAGACCATTCTCGTTTCATCACGACTAACACTGAGAACCCTTACCTGGTTCTCTCTACTCCTTGCGTGGTGTCGTGTCAGGCTCTTTCCGTGCACCACTTCGTTCATCCTCACTACGCTTTGTGACTGGGCGTTATCCCCATGCGAGTGTTGAGAGAAGATTACAGAAGTGAGTGCCAAAAACAGCTAGTCAAGGATTGAGTTGAGACTTAAACCCAGGTAGCTCTTTATTCTCTGATTACCCACAACCTAGAGATGTAAGTGTCCTATGACTTCTAACCCCTTTCGAGCACGGAACCATGTGGCTGGTGAGACATTATCTGGCGATTGCCTGAGTAAGGAACCTACAGATCCTGGGAACAGCCTCTCCAATCTCCTCTTTATGAAGCCCCCTGTCAGCCTGTTGCCCAGGAGGGAACTAATGATCTTGCTACCACTCTGACAATCCCCATTTTAACCGTCCTTGGCTGGCCTGGTACAATAATGGTTGGTCCTGCCCTCATCTCCATGTGCCAGTTCAGGGACAAGATTGTAAACCTCACAACAGTAGAAAAAATGTGAGGATTAGAAGCGTCACAGTATGTTTCCCATCTCCCAGCATCTGCTGCAGGACAGTCCCTTTACCTAAGCTTGAGCCCCTTGAGTCCCCATGCACGGCCATAATCACTTTCCTAGAAAACGACCACCAGCCTGCAGCAGTCTTCAGGAGTAAGTGCAGGAATTTGTTCCTGTTTCTCTAGAACAAGAAGACTAAGAGCCTGAAACATACAGGAGGAAAGAAAAAGGAGAAAGCCGCCGCCGTCGCCATGGCCATGGTGAGCCACTGACAGTGCTTGTGACAGGGTGGCTGCTGGTGCACCTGGAAAACACTGTTAAGCGAAAGAAGCCAGGCGCAAACACCATGCAGACTAGGCAAACCTAAAAAGACAGAAGGCAGATGAGTGGTTGCCTAGAGCCAGGGATCGGATTGGAAAGACTCGGGGGAGGCACCTACTAAAATGAGTACAGGTTTTCTTTGCGGGCATGAAAAAAATGTTCCATAATTTATAGTTGTGATGGTTGCACAACTCTGAGTATACTAAAAAAAAAATTGTACAATGTAAAGGAGTGAATTGTATGGTATATGAATCATATCTCAACAAATCTTGTTATAAAAATGTATATATGAAGCTGGGGAAAAGTTTGTGTATGGCAGCTTCTCAGCTCATGGTTTTATGTTCAGATGGAACATCTTTTTCCTCTGAACCAAAAAACATGCTTTATTCAGGAAGCACTAGAAAAATGAGCTCCTTAAACAAACAAACAAAAAACACAGCTTAGGAAACCAACTGGAAAAGACTGTTTTTGGAAAAGTTAGTGCATACAGAAGGTGCACCCTCCTCAAGTACGTGTAGGAGCTGGTGAAGGTGCAGGGAGTGAGCGGGGAGTTCACAGGTGAGAATTAGCCCATCTCTCAAGGGGCTAAAGTGGCAGTAACTACTGTCACTAATAGAAGACAAGCTAAATGCGTTATAGTGTATTTATGCTGTAGAATACTATGCAGACATGAAAAAAATACAGATCTCCATGCTCAACTATAGAATTATTTCTAAGATATTTTTTAAAAAGATGAGAAGAATGTCCTCATTTGTGGTTGTATTAAAATATAGAAATATATCTGTATGAATAAGATATGGTTGAAAAGATCTGTAAATTATAATTCAAACTGGGGGGAAGAGAATATAATCCCAACAGTGAAACTTTATGTGCAGACTAGAAAGAGGAAATAGAGCTAGTGCAGAGTGGGCTTATTGTTTTAAAAATATCAAGTCAGGCAGCCAGGTTTCTACAAATGGCCCTTCCCTCAGCCAGCCTCTAGGTGACAACAAATATTCATACATTATAAATGGAAGGATCCAGTGATCTCTATGGGCATTTAAGTACTTTGATTAGATTGAACTGCCAAAAATGATTGATTACTGGTACCAAAGTAAAACTGCTTTTGATTGAAAGACCAGCTTTCCCCCAAAGCTCACATCAGCAGGAACTGCTGACAGCTTTAGCGGACTGCTTCACAGACTTGAATCTGAAATGTAGGCCTTTCCTTCTCTGCCCTCTGTAGGCCAGAGTTCTTCGGGAAACCAAGCCAATCCCAAATCTCGTTTTTGCCATTGAACAGTATGAAAAATTTCTCATCCAGCTTTCCAAGAGGTCCAAGGTAAACATGCTCTGTTGTTTTCTACCGTTTCCATTGACCTGTGAGGGCCCTGGCAAAACCGAAGCAGCCCGACTGCAGGGGAAAACTCCAGTCCTTGTCCGTTACTGCTCTGGGCGCCTGAATCCAAACATCATGTCGGAAGCTGAAGGAAAAACAGGCCCAGGGTGTGTGTGCGCTTGCTCTAAGTAGGAACTGAAGGGTCTGAGAGAGGCAGGGCAGAAACGGTATGGGCTGTTCTGGGCAGGGCCTCCCAGCAGGAGCGTGTGCCCAGCCCCTCACTCCCGCCACAGGTGAACCTGATGCAGCACATGAAGCTCAGCACCTCGCGGGACTTCAAGATCAAAGGAAACATCCTGGACATGGTTCTCCGAGAGGATGAGGATGAGGAGGACGAACATGATGAGGTCAGTGTCTGCTTCTGACCGGGTGCGGCAGCCCGGCTGCCCTTTCTCACAGACCAGTGGAGGGGCGACAGCCACAGACAGAACGAGCTGGAAGGTGGTCAGGCAAAGGTGCTACTAAAAACTCTCCAGAGGTTTGTAAACTTTAAATCGCCCAGATTTGTGTACGTTTTGAGAACACTTTTCCAAAAAGGGGCTGGTGACAACACAAGGTCTTACTGTAGGTTAACCATTGGAAAAGGACTGAAGGCCAGAAAGTTTACTTCCTCTTTCGCCATTCCAATAGGGCCGCTCTGATTCCTTCAGGGCGGGCCCGTCTTGTATCCTCCTCCTTTGCTGCTCCAGTCTATTCCTCTCCCTTCAGCTCAGCAGTTAACAGCAGCACACCCTGAAACCCATGTTTCATCATCTTTAGGCCCATTCAAAACTGGAGGCTTACATAAAACACCCCAATTTCTAGCTTCTCAAAAATTTTACACCTACTGCCTTCTTCAGACTGTCATACTCCAGGCCATGGTGCACCTGGCCCTATCTGCTCCCTTTACCCACTTGACATTGAAGGTTAGCATTGTGATGACCCTCTCTGCCATCCTGTCCCATGCATCTCAACAGGTGTAACAAAAATCCCAAAGGAGAGGCTTGCAGTGCCTTACTCTCTACTCTGAGGCCTCCCGTCTTTAACATGACTGGGCAGAGGGAGAAAGCATGACCACACAGGCTTTGATGAGAAGATAGAGGGTTTTTATTTCCACTGCCTCTGAGCAGGGTTATCAATAGAGCGTTACTTCTTTCCCCTTCTAGGACACTGCGTCAGAGCACGAGGGACAGAACAAAGAACCGGCCAAGAAGAAAAGAAAAAAATAAATGAAATGCCTGAGTTAATGTGAACTTTGGGGCTTCTGCTTTCTTTTCACCCAACGAGCAACAGTACCCCCTTGTCCTACAGCCTGCACCGATGTTGGCATCTTGGTTCTGAGCCTGCTGAACTCAACGGCACCTTCAGTCACAGGCGATTATTCTGGCAGGTGCTGCTACTGAGAAAGCACAGCGGAAAGCCTGAGTGTGGGAGCCTGTACCACCCAGATGAAGCTCCACGGGAGCAAATACAGAGCCTCCAGGCAGAGCTACAGTCCAGGCTGGCTTCTTTTTTCCAGGGAGCCTTTGGTGAGTTCAATTATCTGGTAAATATCCAGCGCTTCACCTGAAAGATAATGCAAACTGATTAGGATGCTTTCTCGAAGTTGTACCTTGGAGCTCAGAAATGGCAAAAGGAGCTTAATGTTAAGGTCACAAAGGAGGCTGGAAAGGCGAGAATAATGGCCGTATTACATTTGGAGGGTTCATATTCTTTTTATATGTTTGTCTTAGATACACTTTAAGTAGAAAATTAGCTTTCTGATTTACTTGTTTGACATTCAAAGCACAATTTTCTCAAAGGAATGCACTTTGACTTTGCACAATAAATCTTTAAACATTTCTGGTGTGGTTGAAGAGGGGAGAGGAACAGGTAGAAGAACCCAGAGTTTCAAATATTCCTTCATTTCCCATGAACAGTTTTCTAGAGAGACAGCCCTTTGTGAGGAACGGTGTGTCATGCTCACCCTGGGGAATCCCGTATCTCCTTTCCATCCCAGTCGGGTTGGAAGGGGTTTTACAATCCATGGTCACTTCCTTCCTGAGGCACTGGTCAATGTCGACTGCACTGAAAAAGGCCACTGACTGGGGCAAGTCGTTGAGACCCAGCTTGTAGGCAAACATGCACCTGGAAGAGACCCATCTCCGCTCAGGCGGGCCCCGCTGTGAGGGGCGGAGAGAGACCGGTCTCCCGCCCCCCAGCAGAGCACTCAGCGGAAGGAGCTGAAGGGCCAGCACCGCCCCCACCCCAGCACCTCCCACCGAGACACTGAAATGCAGATGCGACTCCAGACACCTTTCTTTTCCAGTTTGGCGCGCACTGATGCAGAATTTCCTTTCAAGCATTTGAATGTTGGAGGATTTTGTTAGCTTTGTTAAGCATAACCGCCCAGGAAATAATGAAGGCGGCAACAGAGACAACGTTGTTAGCAACATTAACTATCCATTAATCACGTCACAAGGTTCTGAGTGGCGGATAGACATGGAACTTAGTAGCATTTATTTCAACCATATAAATTTACTCTGAGAAAATACAATATATAAAATATGAATTATTTTTAGATCACAGTTGAGTTTCTTCACTAACAATGTTTTGTTAGCAGAATGACAAACTTGGCACTTAAACCTTCAATTTTGTATGGACTGAGAAAAGCCTTTTGGCATTTGATTTTCAAAATGGAATGGTTTGATTCTAGGGGAGCACGTTTTGAGAACTGTTTGACACTCCCCGACCTCCTTCCTCACCACCTGCGTGGTGACACTTTCAAACCCAAGAAATCTTAATTTTAAAAGTGGAGGCCAGCTTTTTCCAGACTTCTACAGTATTTTTAAACAAGAGATAAGGGCTGAAACTTTCATTTCTGGGGAAATGAAAAACTCACAGATCACGCTCATCCTGGCCCCAAACCCTGCGCGTGAACATACAGCTGGTCCAGAGGCCGCGGCCCCACCTACCTGGTCAGGAGGTTGCTGACCTGCAGGGCCAGGGCGGCGCGGTAGCGGTCCTCCTCCCGCACCAGGTAGCGAACCTCGTCGTGAATGCTGATGCAGAAGCGCCCGTCGATGGCAAACTCCTCAAACAGCCACTTCATGGCCACGAGCATGAGGTGCAGGTAGTCCACAGCAGAGCTCTGCACCACCCAGTTCACACGGCTGGTCATAAACTGGGGAGGGAAGGGGGGCACCGGTGAGGGATGCTGCCAGGTACCAGTTCACTGGGGTAGGAGGGGCCTGCCCTCCCTGTTTCCCTCCCTGTACTACACGGGTGCAAGGTACCTCCCCCTGCACGGCCGAGGGCTCCAGGGCCCGGCTGATGCGGCAGCCCAGCACCGGGGTACGCGGCATGTCGGACGTGGCGATGCTCTCCAACTTGTTGAACATCTCTGACTCGGTGCCCCCCATCCACGCGCGCTCTGCAGCCACCTCCCACTTCTTCCCGCGGGACCTGGGGGAAGGAGCAGAGAGGCCGAGCTGTCTGAGTCTCAGGACTAAATGCATCCCAGCTCTCCCGGGGCCTGCCCGGGCCAGCCCTCCACCGCCCTTAGCGCACAGCCGGTTCTCACTTTCGTGAAGCTTCTCTCTGGATCTTGCGCAGATCCTGCAGGGAAACCCAGCTGTCTTCAGTCCTCTCCACAGGGAGGTGCAACTCCCTCACCAGCCACTCGCCCTCGTCTGACAGCCGGTACCTGAGAGCAGTGTCACCACCGTCATCCCCACGTGAGTGCCTCCTGCTGGGTCCGCATCCACCTCATCCATTTCCACGACCACCCTGGTCCCGCCTATCCCCTACAGGCCCTGCTTCAGAGGGGGAGAGCGGCACAGAAGGCTAAGTGACTTGCTAGGGGCACACGGCCAAGAAGAGGGCAGAGACTCCAACACAAAAGCCAACGCTATGTACTAGTGCCTTAGACACTGAACTGCCAAACAGCCGAGAGGTACCAGGTACTGACTGGTTCAGGACACAGCGCAGGCCACCAACACAGACCGCGTGCGGGGGAGCACGCTGCGAGGGCAGAACCTTCTCGGTTCCCACTGCCCCCGACTCGGCTTCACCGCAGCCTCAGCCATCACCAGACTTGACCCCTCGCGGCTCCAGCTCAAAGGTGGACCTGCGCTTCCCCTCCCTCGGTGCCCTTGGTCCAGGCTCCCCCGTGAGGCCTTCACAGGTCTTCACAGCTAAGGTCCAACCTCCTGTGTCGCCACTGCCCTGCCTCTACCAGCACATGCCACCCACGGTGCCAGCTGCACCCGGCCCACCTCATCCACTCTGGATGACACCCGGCTCCCCTTCCCTGTGTGTGTGCAGTCACCACTGCGCTGTTTATCACGTGTTTATCTTTTAGTGCTTCCTGAGGAGGTCAGCTAGTTACACGTGGGCTCTATATCCTCCCCCAGGAAGTTATAAGTGTGCCTCTCCTCACACTGGCTGCAGAAACCTTCCTTGGCGCCTGCTGAGGCCCAAGCACACCAGCAGTGGCAGCATCAGGAAACACGCAGGGGGTGCGCTCACCGGCGGAGGCCCTTGGTGATGGCATACATCTGCTGGGCCTTCTCGGCCGCCTCCTGGCGCGTGAGCCGATGGTTGAACTGCATGAGCAGGCGCTCGGCGAAGGGCTGGCCTGCCCCGTAGATGCGGCCGTAGTTGAAGACCTTGGCGTGCTCACGGCTGATGCCCACTGTGGCAGCGGTCTTACTGTGCAGGTCAGTGCCCCTGCTCTTCCGGCCCTGCAGAGTCATCCACCCAAATGCCGTGCAGCCTGTGGGGCGGGCAGGAGTGAGGCAGGAGGCTCAGAAACCCTGTGCTCCCCACCACGAAACCTGAGTCCCAGGGCCCGGCCATCTCCACTCTGCCTGGCCCTGGTCCCTGCTCACCATGCATGCCGGCAAAGTGGGCATCTCCAAGCACAGCCGCAATCCACAGCTCCTGCGAGTCCACGTCAGCACCCACAAGGACATAGCCTGGTGGGGCCTGCACCATGGCCTTCAACTCGCTGCCCACTCGGTCAGGCTGCAGGAAGAGTGAGGTCAGGCCCTGCTAGAAGCCACCGTGAGACGCCTTCCACCCCACTCCTGGAGCCAGACTTGATGGCAACGCTGGGGACTTTCCTGAGGGGGTGGCTTTAGGGAGTGAAAATAGCGCTCCCCAAACTCCCAGCGATGGCCGCCTTCAGACACGAGGCTGACAGGTAAAGAATCCCTACCCTGTGCCCGATACCCCATTTAGCCACGATGGCTGTGGCTATGGTGCCTCGTCAGCATGTGGCCAGGAGCACGTTTGTGGAAACTGATGAGCTGTGAAGCTAGGCTGGAACCTGCGTCCTGCCTGGCCCACGTTTCAGGTTCCTTTTCACGCTGCTCACTAAAGGCCCTCCTCAAGCCCCGTCTCTAGAGGCCCAGGAGAGGAAGGACAGGGACCAGAGGTGCAGACACATACCCGGGCATTGCTGGCAGTGAGCCACGTGGGCTCCACAGCTCGGCGGGTGATGGTGCCAGCGGTCACCACCTGGGGCAAGATGGCCCCATAGCGGCCCTCCTCGTCGTAATCTGGGTGCCTGTGGGGAGGGAGAGAACATGAGCCTCAGAAGCTCGCTTTGACCCAAAGACCCACCCCACTCAGGTCTTCTGCCTCACAGCCACTTGACAGGCCATACCTGGTCACAGCACGGGGCAGAGCCGACCTAGGCAGCCACACCACCATCTGGGAGCTGTGGGGAACAGACAGGCCGAGGCTCAGCACAGCCGTGGGGGCAGAATCCACCCCCTAGGGCCCTCAGTGCCCAGTTTCAGGAGCTGCTGTGCTCCCTCCTTGCCCAGCCTCCACCCTCCTCCCACTGACCTGACTCAGTGTGGGCCCTGGCACAACCGCGTGGGGTCCCAGAATCCACCAGGCAGGAGCCTGTTCCATCTGGGAACGGGCCAGGCCACCACAGCAGGCCCGGTCTTTATCCCAGAGTACTCATGAGGCATCCGACAGCAGCCCTGCCACCACTGCCCAATCCATTCTCAGGACAGACCACCAGCCATCACGGCACTCTCCTCACGAGACTGCTGCTGGCAGCCACCACCACCTTTGAACTAGTCTTTGAGATGAATCAACTAGCCAATCCCGACCTATAGGACCCTGCTCCAGGTCCCCAACAGAGGGCCAGCCCTGGTCCTCAGCCACATCCCACAGCTCCAGCAGTTACCTAAGGGGTCCCCTGAGAGCTGGGAGGGGCCATCAAGGACCCATAGTACCACCCTTTATACATAAACAAGGAGACTTGCCCTTGGTCACAGAGCACTGGGACTATAAGCAGGCCTCTGTGTCACAGCTGGGCCATCCTTCATTACAGCACAGGCTAAGTCAGGGGCCCCAGGGTGGGACACAAGGGAAGGCAGTCCCAGGGCTGCAGAACCCTGGCCAGGGCGCAGACAGGCATGTCTCTGATCTCCCATGGTGGCCCACCTGATACGCTTATGGGCATTCCTCCAGAAAGAAATCATTTTGTTGATTTCCAAGGCACGGGGCCCACTGGCACCTCCTGGGCCAGCCTGCAGGGTGCCATCCTCCATCTTGGGCAGGAAGTCCTTGGCAAAGGGGCTGCCCACATTGAAGTTGTTACCATCCTGGAGAGGGCAAAGGAATAGGGGCTGCAGGCAGGTGGCAGACTCCTGGCTGGGGAACCAACCGATGCCCTGTGCACTTGGGGTCTGCCCAACACTTAGCCCAGACCTCCAGCAGTCTGGAGCAGATCCGGCTGCCACACACACAAGCAGGCACTAAGACGCAGACTCAGACCTGGCTCCCCGCAAAGTAACCCATCAGGTAGCAAACATGGTGCCAGACGCCTGATGTGCTGTCATCTATGTCATCTATGTCACTTAATGCCACTACTATGCCTTTTCAGAAGGAAAACAGGCTCAGAAAGATGGTGCCCCAACTACTACTGCCGTTCCTGCAAAAGGGGAGCCAGTTTGACACACTGGAGGCCTGCTGTGGGCCCTGAGCACAGCGAGGACACCAAGGACAAGGAGTAAATCAAGATACACACCTTATGAGGGAGCTTGAAGAACCAGCAGCCGGGGATGTCCACGTCGTTGTAAGGTCCACTGCCATGGTGATAAGCTGGCTGGCTGGCTTTTGGGCCACCAGCACCAGTCTGTGGGGGCCACACACGAAGATGAGGCCCTGCTCCAGCACCTGCATTCAGCGAGGGCCATGGGGTAGGGGATGGGAAAAGGGCCTGAAACACTTTGCAGGCAAGCTAGGGAATGACAGACGGCCACCAGGTCTCAGGCTTCCTCCTTGACTTCCCAACCAGTGTGGGGCCTCCAAAGGCAGGGCAGCATCTCCCAAGCCCCCAGGACCTTGAGAACTGGTGGGGAAGAGCTACTTGGGCCCAAGAGAAGGGCCCCGCTGCCTAGTACCCACACCCAGCGAACCAAACACGAGGCCACTCACCAGAACTGGGGGCTGACCCGGAGCCACCGCCTGCAAGCTCTCCATCTTGGCCTCGGCCTCCACCTCTAAGAAGCCCATTTCCTCCACCTGGATGGACCCAGGGTACCAAAGGAGGGAAGCAGAGGCTGGGTCAGGCCAGACCCACCAGCCCGTCCCCGACACGCAGACGGCCCAGGCAGGGCTGAGGTGAGGACTCGGCGTACCCGGTGCCCCACTTCCCTGCCCCAGGGCTCAGGCCGCCGCTCGCCTCACCGTCTGCCACGCGGCGCTGCTCTCGGTGAGCAGGAACTCCTCGGCCAGGCCAGCCTCCTGCGGCTCCAGCTGCTGCTTCCCCTGCTCCCGACAGCGCTTCCTGTACAGGGACTCGATGGCTCTGGGCAGAGAGCAGCAGCGGCAGCCTCTGGTTATGGGCGCCCACCCCAGGCCAGGCGGCTGGCTGGGGGCCCCACAATTCCCCTTGTTTAGTCCTCAGAATCTGCTCTGAGGCGGAAGTGGACAGCGTGCTCCCTGGGTTTTAGACAGCGTGTGACAAATGGAAAATGGCATAGAACCCTGGTGGCAGGCCGAGGTTACAGGCCTGGTCTGACTCAACTCTTAGCTCCTCTTGTGCCACAGAGGTGCTGCCTCCCCAGGGAGAGCTCTGGGGTCAGAGCAGTGGGAAGTCAGGGCCCAGCCTCCCCCAGACTGGCTCCTGCCAGCTCATCCGCCCTCAGGCACCTCCTGTCCAAAGACCCCACACGAGACTCGGGCTGCCCTGCCCTGCAGAGCTGGGATTCTCGATTCTGGGCCACTTCAAGTGTTGTGGCTTCTCCCTGACACCTGCCTGTCAAAATCTCAGGTTTGTGACCTCCCATCAACTGATTTTCCTGGGTCTGTACTTTTGTCAACTCTACAATGGGGATAACACCCTGTCTCCTGGGGCTGCTTGGGAACAAATGAGCGAAGCAATGCCAACGGTTTATTAATAACCCAGATTATTAGACTCCCGCCCCTTCCTCCTGAGTCTCACCTGTAGGGGCAAGACACCCCAGCCGATGCTAAGGGGGTGTCCCCTGACACGTTAGCCAGGTTGTCCCGCCGCCCGGGCACCAGGTACCCCCAGCCGTGACGCTCGGAGAAGTGCAGAGGGAAGCCGTCCCAGGTCAGCGCCATGAGTTTGGGTGTGATCCGCATCTGCAGGCTGAGGAGGCTGGGGCCCGGGGTCCACGCGGGGTCATCTAGCCGGGGACAGAGCTTCCGGTACCACCTGTGCCCCACCAGAAGAACAGAGTGTCACAGTCGCAGGGCGAGCACAGCGTGTGACTAAGGCAGGCTCTCTCCACACAACGTGCTCCACCCAGCCTCCAAGGCCCCAAGGTTTTCTTCTGGTGACCTCGGCCTCCAGTCACCACCTGCTCCCTCTGGATGTGGCCAGGCACACCCCCGCCAGAGTCCCCGAGAATAATTCGAAGATCTCTAAAGCGAAGAGCCTGGGCCAGTCAAGAGCAAGGCCCCCGGCATGGCTCAGGGCTGGCTTCCTTTCCAAGCTCCAGTTCACGAAGGTAACTGGCCAAAGGAATGAGCAGGTGTGCACCACTGCTCTAGTGACAAATGAGGGCCTTCAGAGCTGTCTCTCACGTGCCATTCACCAGGCCTGACCCAGGGTGAGGCAAGTGAGGCACGTAGAGCACAAAATGTAAAAAGGCCTCACTCTCAGGGACATACAAATGCAAAGCTGACACCCTGCTGTCCACACTGGCAGTCCCTATTTCCCCATCTCCATTCTGAGCCATTCTGAGGATCAAATGAAGAGTCACCTCCTTAAGGAAACCTTCCTTGATCTCCCCAGGGAGAGTTAGGCACTGTCTAGCTCTTGCATGTCATCCTGGACATAAGCACCAGCCGCATGGCTGGTCTGCACGCCTGGCTCCTCCCAGGATGAAGGAGCTATGTTCCCGTCTGTGCCCCCAGTGGCTGCCATGGGCCGGCACACGGCAGGTGCTCACTGCACCTGTCCCGAGTGAGTCCAGTCAGCCAGAGGCCGGCGTGAACTGGCAGGAACGAAGGGCAGCACGCAGCCCCCGTGCCGGAGCCCAGAATATGGATATGTTAGGGGGACAGGGCTCACCCAGGGTGTCCGGGAAGGTGCTGAGGCCTCTTGGGCAGGAGCTCTATGGTCCCCTTCAGCTGCTCCAAGCAGGCGCGGGCCGTGACATCTCGTCGCAATTCTTCCTCCTCACTGGGGGGGCCGGGGTCTGCACAGGGTGGAGAGGACCATCAGAGCCAGGGGAAGGGTCCCTCAGAAAGACCTGCCCAGCGCCCACCCCCACCCCACCTCCCGCCCATGCTCCCTACCTTCCTGATCCTTGGGATCCCCAGGGTCCCCGGGGACCCCAGCTCCCTCGACAGGTAGGTTGCTGGCGTCAGCCGGCTCCTTCCTCTTCGCCTTTGCCTTCTTCTGCTTAAACTCTTGCAAGTCCCACTCCAGGTCCCAGAGCCAGGGGTCTTCTTTGTACCTGTACAGCCAATCCACCAGAGCAGGACTGAGACCAAGCCGAGAGCCTGGATTCCTGCCCGCCTGCCCCCTGCCTGTCCCCTGCCCGCCCAAGGCCTGGCTACCTCTCTCCAGAGACCAGCTGGCAGGCATCGTTGGCCAGATCCATCAGAGACTTCTTCATCTCCCGCTGGAGCTCCTCATAGGTGCTCTGGGCCTCCGCCAGGTAACGCTCCCAGTTCTGGTTGACAGGCAGGTAGGAGACACCCATCTCCAGCATTCCGGCCAGAGTGACCGGGTGGGGACACCTTGTGGTAAACACCAGGGCTGCCATAAATGACCACGGGAGGCAAGGCTTTGGCCCACCCCCTGAGCCGGTGTGGCAAGCCTCAGGTCAGCCACCCGTGCAGCATAACTCCAAAGTCAAAGAGACAGGGTGAAATCCCAGTTTTCCCACCTCCTAGCCATGCGACCCAGGGGCAGTCACTCCACCTCTCTGAGCCTCAGTCCCTTCATCTGTAAATGGGGATACAGTCACGAGCTGCTTAACAATGGGGATACATTATGAGAAATGTGTCCTTAGGCGACTGTTGTTGTGCAAACATCACAGAGTATACTCAACACAAAGGATGGTACCAGACACCTAGGCTACATGGTGTAGCTTGTTGCTCCAAGGCTACAAACCCCTACAGCATGTCACTGTTCTGAGCACTGGAGGCAACTGTGACACAATGGCCAATGTTTACGATCTAAACACATAAACATAGGAAAAAAAAACAGTAAAAAGAGAACTGTGTTTGTATAGACGACATGCTACTATATACAGAGAACCCTGAAGATTCAACGAAAAAGACTATTAGGACTGATAAATGAGTTTGTATAGTAGGATGCAAAATTAATATTCAGAAATCAGTTGGATTTCTATACACCAATAACAAACTACCAGAAAGAGAACTTAAAAAGCAACTCCATTTACAATCTATCATCGAAAAGAACTGCTATGAATAAAGGAAGTAAAAGACTTGTACTCAGAAAATTATAAGACACGAAAGAAGCTAAAGAAGACACAAACAAATAAATGGAAGCACGCACTGTGCTCATGGATAAGAAAAATTGAAGTCATTAAGATGTCTACACTACACTACCCAAAGAAATCTACACGAACCCCACAGTCTGTCTGGGTGTTTCACAGAGAACACTGAGGCTCAGAGAACCGAGTAACTTGCCCAAGGTCAAATGAGGTGGATACCAGGGTCAAGATTTGAGCGGAGTCTGACATTTATGACTCTGACTGCATCAGAAGTCTGAGTTACTAGCAAACAAACCGGGATGGATATGAAGCCCTTAGCTCCAGATCGGGGTGCAGAGTGGGTGCTTGATAAAATGAGACCACCCACGAGGCTCCGCACAGCCCTCAGCCCTCCTGTCCAGGGCCCAGGCGGCCGCCACTGGACAGACTGGCTCCATCCTTTCTGCCAAGAAAGGCGAAGGCCCCCAGCCCTAGGAGGACCCAGCACCACCTGATGACAGTGGGCCCAGGTACTGGGAACCCGCTGACCCCCAGGGGTCCCCGCAGGGGTTCTCCCTCACCTCTCCAAGAAGAGTGGGAGCTGCTGCTGGAAAACCTCATAGGTGGCCCACACGTCCCGGGCGCAGTACTGCATCAGGTCCTGGCACGGGCGACAGGAAGGCGCTGGGTGGGCAGCCATCCCACTACCACCGCCAGCCTTAGGGTCAGATCTGGCAGCTCTCTTCCCCGGGTTCGGCTAGGGGTCTGCCACAGCCCACCTCCCAGAGCCCCTCTGCAGCACCATACCTGGAAGTTCTCACGGATGTCCTTCATGCTGCCCTTGACAAACAGTTCTCGAGGCTCCTTCTCTAAGGAAGGGCCCCCAACGTAGAGGCTGTGCACGTCTGCTAGGTTATTGACACTGCTGATGTCCAGCCAGGACCAGGATGAGATCTGAGAGGCCAGAGCAAGGGACACAGCAGATCAGCCTGGCCTCAGGCCAGACAGGCGGGCTGACAACGGGGTCCCAAGCACCCTGCTCTGCACCCCCCGCTCCCACAGTGTGTCCTCACCGCTGGGCCGCTGGCTTTGCTCTGGGACTTCTTCTGGCTTCGCTGTGTGGGCTGCTGGGCCTTGTGCTTGCCCTGCTTGGCTGCCATCCACAGACTGCGCTGGAAGCTGCTTAGCCCTGAGATGGCCATGTGCATGCTCATGGTGTCCAGGAAGCGCATGCGGGAGCCCTGGGGAGAGGCTGCAGGTGAGGGGCCAGCCCCACCTCGGCTCCCTGCACAGCCTCCCCACACTAAAGACAGAACACCTTCGTGCTTGCTCGTGACTGGCCCTGGATCTGCAAGGGGCCCGCCCGCCCAAATTCTAGCCACCCTTGAAGGTGCAGACAGGGCTTGATCCCAACACCCAAGTCCTTCCAGCAGCCAGCAACAGCTCTGCGGGGCACTTTGGGTACAGAGCAGCCGAAACAAGGCCTTCCGAGCTATCAGGCTCACCCCCGGCCCTGCCACTCATAAGCTCCGTGGCCCTGGGCAAGTCAGTAAGGCAGTCTGAGCCTCAGCACCCTCAACCAGGGGCTGAGGCTGCTCCCACCTGCCCTGCCTTTCTCCTAGGACCATTGTGAGAACAGTGACAAAGCACTCTGCATAAAATGAAGAAAGGCCACGACAGTACGGCAGGTGTGGTTCGAAGTGTGAGACGGGTCAAGCCCTCTGAACAACCCCATGAGGCAGCTCCTGCTATCTCCCTGAGGACACTGAGGCTCGGGGATGCTCAGGAGCTCACACTGCTCATTGTGAGTGGCCGAGGTGCCATGTAAGGCCAGGCTGCAGGCCCAGAGCATCCACTGACCCACGCAAGCTCTGCAATGACACACGTCTCCCCTAGCCACTGGGGCAGGGCTCCTGGCCCGCCAGTGCCAGAACCTGCAGTTGGCCCCAGGAACCTTACCTGGATCAGGTACTGCTCCCTGATATGGGCTCGGTCAAAGGAGACATTGTGCCCCACCACTAACTGCTCCTGCCACTCTCGCTGGGTGGGGCCGCTGCTGGCACTGGCAGGGACCTCCAGGGGAATGAGGTCAGCCGGCGACAGCCGGCTGGTCCAAGAGTAACGCTCTTCCACCAGCCGCCGGCTGCACCAGGAATACCTGCGGGAGGCGAGAGGCGGGCAGGTTCAGCACAGAGGCACGAGACTTATCAACGCCCACCGCGCACCCGCCGCCAGGTGCCAGGTCCTGCACTAGCAAGCTGGGGGCACAGGTGAGACCGATGGGTGCTCCTGTCCCTCACAGCGCTAGGGGTCAGGTGGGGTGGTGTGGGATTATCTGCTGGGGAAGGGGGTGGGACAATTACAAAAGCTTCTTTACTTTTCAATTTCCAAAGATAAAAGTGGAGCCAAATGCCACACTACTGGATGTCTCACCATTCAACCGGGGTCATCGAGGTGTTTGTTAGCCAAGTGTTCACTGAACCTGTGCTTGGCTCTGAGGTGTTTTATAAATATTATCAACCCCTCATGCCTATAAACACAAGAGAGCTAGTGCTCAAAGGGCTATAAGGAAGATAAACAATTATAATAGAACCCAAAGTAGAAACTTTCCCCCCCCCCCATTTAAAGGGGTAAAAACAATGACAAATGCTGCACTTATACAGGGTGAATCATCTGACGCCTGGAAAGATTCTGAAGGACAAAGAGCAAATCACACACCTTGTAGGTGCTGAGCTTCTCTGAGCAACCACGCCTGGAGTGAGAGACCAGGGTAAGTGCCAGAATGAAGGAAATGATGCATGTCTGCAAAGGATGGGGGTGGATGAGCGCTGCCTGTTGAGGGCCTTAAACTCATTCAGAGAAGGCCGAAGTTTGCTCAGGACCCACAAGGCTAAGCAGGGGGGGAAATGGCTGCTGAGGAAAAGCCCACCATTGTGAAGCACAGATTATGCCAAAAGGTCAAGGCCATTCAGCATCAAAGTGAGTGATGAGGCCACATGTGTGGCCACCAGTTTCAACAAACAAAACGGGGGGGGGGGGTTGGTGGGGGGAGGGGCAGCAAAGAGAGGTTCCTAGTTTTAAACCTGGTGAAATCTAACTCACACTCGAAAAGGTGGGAATATGCTCAGGGACTCAGGCTGAAACCTCCCCCCCTTCCAATTTAGCATGTCAAAGCCCTTAAAAACAAAGAAGAAAAGGCTGAAAAATGTGAACTATGTAAGGCTGAGCTGTTTACAGGAACTTAGCTGCAATTAAATGCCATACGGGTGTCAAGATCCTGGCCTGCAGCTGGATTATAAATTTGTGATAAGAAGAAAACCAAAACACAAATACCTTTGGTAAACAGAGCCAACACCAATAATGCTACACATTTCCTATGTTCTCAGACAAATGGTGACGGCCTCTGTCATGTCCCTCTAGTCTGGGGACCAAAGCCCTTACCCGCAGCCTTTGGGAAACTGCCCGATTGGCAGTCCAGACTTCCCCTCTCTCCGGAAACTGTGAGCTGGTCAGATACCTGGTGTTACACAGCTGCAGCCATGCAGCAGGGACGTGCCCAGGTGAAAAGTGGACAGCTATGAGGGCCCCACCAGGCATCCCCCACCCCACCATAGTCAGGGTCCCAGGAAGCCCAGGCTTCAGCCACCAGGCAAAATGAGCAATGTCCCCAGTACCATGGCAAGAATGGAATGAGAATGAGAGGAGGATGGAAAGAACAAGCGAGGTGAAGTTAGGAGAGGAAGAAGAAGAGAAAAGGGGACTTTGGGTAAATTGGTCAAAAATGACCAAGAGATCAAAAACCAAGTCTTCCTCGTCAGTCGTTTCCTATGCTTCTTTCAGCCACAACAGCCTGCTTCACCTTCTCCTATGACGGGCGGTATCCCCTCTATTCTGACCGTCAAGTCACACAGTAAGTACTGAGACTCTCATCTGAACTGGAACTAAATCAATGAGAAATCATCTCGTTTTGCTCTTTCCAGCGATGAATGCCTACCTTATCTATTTAGCCATGTTTTCACCATTCTCAACTGCATTTTTAACATTTCGCAGCTTTCTTTACAAAGATGTAGCTTCCAATAGGAATAAAGAAACTGCCAACTTTTTTGCTGGCCATGCCTGAAAGCATTAAGGTTGTAAAGAATATTTTAATCCTGGAATGAAGAATAAAAAAGGGGAGAAACAGTACTGCCATCATTGTTTGAAAAAGAAACTTGGGGAGCACTTAGAAAAGTACTTAAAAAGAAAACAGGGAGACTGGATATACGTTTTGGGGACTAAAATGCCTACTGGGGAGGCCGAGGGACGGAAGCAGCGTTTCTCAACAATTTCTCAACTGCGAGTAGTTAGGGGATGCTCCCTCCAGGGGGTGCATTTGGAAATGCTGGAGGATGGGGTTGGTCTGGCATTTAAGGGAGCAGCAGGGATGCTAAATCTCTTTTGCTGCCTGGGAAAGACCCCAAAGGAGAGATTTCTGCTCAAAGCCCCCAAATAAAAACACTGTTCAAATGTCTTAGACTAACTTCTTGGGAAGCTACTAGGAGAGGGGGTTAAGGCACCAATTCGAGGTGATCGCAAGTGGTCTCCTGGTCAGTCTCAAGTACGACACCCCAGTGTCATTCTCCACATAGCCCCCATCAGCACCTGACATCTGCGTGCGTGTTTGCTTACTGCTTGTGTCTTTCCTCTGCCATTTTAGTTCACCACGAATCAGCAATCACGAGAAAAGCACCCACCCGGCACACCATGGAAGCTCAGTAAACGTTCACTGAACCAAGCTAGGAAGCTGGGCCCCCACGTATGCTAAAGTCTCCTGACCCGTGCAAGACCCTACTTACCAGGCCGAGGGGGATATGGCCACCGCCAGCGTGGGGCAAGTTCCCTCTGCCAAGCAGACCTCCACGTCGAACACCAGGGCCCGCTCCTCGGGGATGGCCACGGGTACGGCCTCCCCCGCGGGGCCGTACCGGGTCCAGCCCTCCGCCCAGGCCCAGCTCGGGGGCCAGGGCGGCAGCTGGGCCTGCAATAGCGAGTTGGCCGCCTCCAGGTAGGGCAGGCTCTGCTTCTGGGCCAGGAGGCGGAAGTGCTGGTCCAGGCTGCCCCCGTAGAGGCGGGGTAGGCGCAGCTCCACGTCGGGCAGGGGCGCGTCTGGCTGCCCCCAGAGCCCGTGCTTCTGCAGGTGTTCGATGCTGCGGCGCACCGCGGCCTCGTCGGGCATCGCCCCGCCTGGCCCGAAGATTTGCTCGTGAAGCCCTCTCGAGAGCATCTGGATGTGCAACGGGTTGTACCGCAGCTGCCCGCCCTCCGAGGATGGCACTTGCGGCTGCGGCTGCTGCGGCTGCCCGTCGCTGGGGACGGGGACGGAGACGGAGCTGGAGACCCAGCGCCCCGGAGCTGGAGCTGGAACCGGCCCTGGCCCGACGGCGACGCCGGCCACTTTCTTCCAGAGCAGGCGGCTCATGGTTGGTGCAGGGAGACCCCCGCTGGGACTGAGGACACCTGGCTTTGGGCTCCAGCTTGGCTGCTTTTACTGACTGAATGACGTGGGGAGAGACACGTCCTGTCTCTGTTTTCTTGTCAGTGAAATGGGCCTGATCATGCCTGCCTTCCACCTACAAATTCTAAAGCAGACAGACGATACAAAGTGTTACTACAGAGGTATCCACTGTTGCATTACAAGCCGTCATTCCTTGAGCACTTACGGCGTCCCAGGCAACGCGCCAGGCGCTTTTCGGTACATTTTCTCTGTTAAGCCTAAAACAGCCTGGGAAAATATCAATACCCCTGCTGAGTAAACTGAGGTTCACGGAGGTTCATCAGTGAACTTAGAGAAAGTGAAATCACAGATGCTGGTTAAAAACGCTGATTCTGGAGTAGCCGGTTTGAATCCCGGCTCTGACTCTTAGGAGCTGCATGACCTTGGGCAAGCTCCTTAGGCCCCCATTTCCTACTCTCTAAAATGGGGTTAAGGACTCTGTCATACAGGACTGGATGACAATGGCGAATAGGTCGCGCAGCCCGGCCCTTGGCAAATGGTGGCGAGGGCAACCGATCGCGACCGCCCAGGGCAGAGGGCGTAGCGCCCAGGTGCCAGCACCTGGATTCGAACCCTCTGGGTGGGCCGCCAACCCCCAGGGCCCACACCCACAGCCGGCCGCGGGCCGAGGACCGCCTCAGTGATCCCGGCCACCCGCCTGTGCCCGGAGGCGGCGCCGCGGTGCGCTCTGGGACGAGCCTCCGCCCAGCTCCGGGCCTTGCTCCGGGACAGGGGAGGGAGGAGCCGCGCCTCTGCTCAACGACCCGGCCTCCCCAGCACCAGCTCCGCCGGAAACCTCGGTCCGCCTAGTGCCTCCCGGTCTGCGGTTCCCGACCCCAGACCCGCGACGCGGCGTCTCCGCGCGGCCTACGCAGCCTCGAAGTGGCGTGCGGCCTCCACCCGACCAGTCCGCCTCGCTGGCAGCCGCAACTTCCCGTCTGCGCCGCGCTCTGTCCCGCGGCTTACCCGACAGGCAGGCGGGGAGACTCCCCGCACGACCAATAGAAGGGCCTCAAGTGGACCGGTCCGCAGGCGGGGGGGAAAGGGGACTTCCGGGTGTGCCCTCCCTGCACAACCAAGGTCCAACTCCCCTGCTCAAACAGCAGGTGGGTCGGTCCCAGGCAAATCGGTGGGCGGTAATGAGACTTTCTAGGTCATGTAAACAACCTTTATTGCCAGGCGGCCGCGTGGCCTAATGGATAAGGCGTCTGACTTCGGATCAGAAGATTGCAGGTTCGAGTCCTGCCGCGGTCGTAAGGAAGCGGGACAGTTTTTTTGGTCCGTTTCCCCTCCTCAGGAATGTAGTGCTCGGACAGCTGGAAAGATCGTGCTGATGACAACCCCACACTGAGAGCGCCGCATCTGCGGAAGTAACAGCTCCCACACTGCACGCTCAGCATGTCCCTGTGAAATCGCTCGCCTACGTGTCCCAGGACGGGGTGGAGTGCACATCTCTAAAATGTACCAGCCACGCGAACCCCCACGTGGTTGGAGGAGTTGAGAGGACGATAATCCTACGCGGAAATCACGATTTAAAATCGATTGATACACGAGAATGGCAGGAGTTAGCCGCCGAAGGGAATCCTCCCACCGCACCAGCCCTGCGGCCTGTCCTCATCCTGGGCAATTATGACGGGTAAAAACACTGCCCTTAGTTGAAACCGAATCTGGCCACTGGCTGCTCCTTCCCCCTCCCACTCCCCCCCACCCCCCGCCACCGCCGCCTCTGGCCTGAGGAGCGGCTAGCGGCTGTTTTCCAGTCTTTGTGATCTCTGCATCCACCTCTTGTTGCTCCAGGTGCACGAAAGCCTGGGGCTCTTGGTGCCCCGTAGTTGACAAACTGTAAAGTACAAAGGCGGCCCACGTGAATCACGGGAGCCTGGATGAGGTAAGCGAGGCTCAGAGAAATTGGACGCAGACCTGAGTGAGGTCACATACCTGATTAGGACCCAAAGTCAGTCTCGACCTTCCAGCCCGTGTGTGTGCCAGGACACTGTGAACTGACTTCGGTATTTTTCAGGAGTGGGCTGCAGAAACACACCACTCCACCACCTTGCAGGCTGATCCCGCTAGCCGGCCCAGCCCCCTTCCCCTTCCCTGAGACACACAGAACCCACACTCCAACCAGGGTTTAAGAAGGCGGCACAGTAGCATTGAGCCTTGATCTTTCCATACATTTCCCATGACTTAGTCAATCAATGGGTATCAGGGGAGATCGCAAGAAATACAAACGTGGCTACTTAGGTATATCTGGTCTTTCAGCTGGAGGAGTCATAGTCAATATGTCTGGGTGAGAAGGTTTCATGGAGCTGACATTCACCTAGAATCTTAAAGATACTGAAGAGAGAGGAGTATTCTAGGCAGAGGAGCTGTAGGTGCCCATAAAGGCAGGGATTCCGTGCCCTGGGGAAACAGAAGACGACTGGGATGGTAGGAGAGGGGGACACAGATCATATTACAGGGGGAGCCTGTATGCCTCAGAGGAACCTGGGACTTCATCCTGAGAGAGGATGGATTTTATGCAAGGAGGAGACCTGATCAGGCTGGCATTATAGAAGGAAAGGTCTTTGCCCAGAAGTGTGGACAACATATCAGAGGACAGTGATTTCTGAAGTGGAGGCCCAGTTAGGAGACCTCTGAAATCATTCAAGTGAGGGAGGAGAGATGGGGGTAGAATAGCACACATCTGAGGCTGAATCCTGGCTCCAGCAATATCCTAGCTGTGTGCCTTTCAGCAAGTTACTTAGCCTGAGTTTTGCCCTCAAAAGTGCCTGACATAGAATAGAAGCTCAGCACATATTTGTAGAATGAATGTCAGGAATCCATCGAAACCTATAATCAGCTCCAAATCAGAACATCATGCTTGGGCCAACAGATATGCTGCTGCCACTGAAGGTGCAAGCCTAGGCCGGAATCTCGACTCTGCAAATGTCAGACCTTGCCCGTACATCCTGTCATTCCCTTTGCCCATCTACCACTCATCCTTGGAACAAGATCCTCAGACCTAAGAAGGGGCTTCTACTTCTTAATTTCCTGAGGTCCTGCAGGTATGAGAGGGACCCTTTCTGAAAGGGAAACTGCTGAGATGGGGAGGGTGAAATTGGGTACGGACTGACAATGCCATGTGGACAAGGGGCATAGCTTACTTGGCTGAGAAAACCCTGGGAAAGGTCCTGAGCCTGCCCCATCAACCTCAGTCTACATGCGACCTTCTTGAAGGAGGCCAGGATAGCAGAGGCGGCAGCTCCAGAAGAGGAGATGAGATTTAGGCCTAGAGTCTGGCTGCCTTACTCACTGGTGTCCTCATTACCGTAATGCCTATTTCCTGACCAGGAAGGGTCCCCCGCCCCTCATGAGCGGGTTGAGAGGCAGAGAGGAGCCAGGAGGAGGAAGAGGTGCCTAGCTCTCGTTAGGCTACTGCATCTCTGTCCCCTCTAACCAGACCCGAAACCATAGGGCAGACACCTCGCGCAGGGTCAGAGTTTTTCCCACCCCGCCCGCAGCAGCCGAAGCCGTGTGCGCCTGCATATCCCGGAAACTTCCGCCAGAGGGCGCTCTTGTACAGAGCCGGGAGCCCCACTCAGGGGCGGGAGATCTGCGAGGTCAGACCCACCGCTGTAGGACCCCGGGCGGGTGAGGAGGACGGAAAGAGGAGGTCGTGGGGTAGGAGCCCAGGAGACCTTCAGGAGTTCTGTGTCCCGCAAGAGCCTTGGCGTAGTCCAGCCAGATCTTGGTGACGGGGGGCGCGGGCTTCGGCCTTCCCAGCTTCGGATCTGGAACCCGGTGGGCAGGGTGTGGCGGGGCAGCACTGCAAGAGCTCCAGCGGAGAAGCCAGGGGGCGCTGCTCTGCCTCCTCCGCTATACCCATCTAGGCTGCGGTGGGTTCCGTGAAGCCACCTCACCCTAATGCAGCGCGGCCCGGGCCTGGAGGCCACTACCCAGCACTCCTCTTCTGCAACCAGAGCCCTCAGCTGTCGCTTTTCTCCCTCGAGGGGCCCTGCCCCGGAGGACGCCCACCCAGGGACTCATCCACAGCTCTCCCCTGGAGGCCAGCTCCCCGGAAGGGTGTGGTGGATCTTTGAACTGGACAGGATGGACTGGACCAGAAGTCTGAATGACCTCTAGGTCTGGGTGTTCATATTTGCCCTTGGACTCAATGACCCCATAATGCCAGAGTAGGAGGGACAGGATGGGGCGGCACAAAGAACCTTGGAAAGCCGAGAAAAGCTACCCGAACAGCAACTGACCCTTACCTGGGCATCCGTCTACAGGGGTTCAGAATGAGTCACTCAGAATGTGCCTCTGTGGTATGATTATTTTGAGCTAAAAGCAACTGAGACCCTGCCAGCTCTAGAGAAATTTCTGCTCCTCTGTTAACTACCTAGAAGAATCTAAATTATTAAAATAATTACCCATAGTAGGCATTATCACCAGAAATAACTTTTTATGACCTGTCTGTAGGGCAGGGCAAACTTCTAATTACTGGACATCTGCAAACGACCCTCTTCCCCTCTGAAACCCCAAGGTGCCTTACCTCATCCTTAACTCCAAACGTCATTATATACCTCAATTTCCCTTATGTCTGAACTTCTCACATATGTGGGGTCTCTGTCTCTCCCATGTGTGTGGGGTCCCCATGCAAACATATGCAACTAACTTTGGTTGTTTTCTCTTGTTAATCTGTCTCATGTAGATTTAATTATTAGATCAGCCCGAAGAACATGGAGGGTAAAGTTTCTTCCTCCCCACACCCCCTCGATGTCCTGTTGTGGGTTCAAGCTTTATGTGCTCAGTCTCTCCTAAGCCTTTTGTGGGCTCAGAGAGACTGTGCATCCCTACAGGACCTGAGGGACGCTCTCTGGGGCATTCTGCAGGGCACTGGCACACCAGTGTTTTAGCCAGTCCCCAGGTAGGCACTGAGGAGCTGAGTTCCCTGAGAGATTCCCATGCTCTCTGACTCCTTGGGTTCTGAGGCAGGAGAGGGTAAGGCCATGGAGGCGAGCATCCCTGGCACCAGCCTTGGCATCCTAGGAGCCTGGAACCCATGCCTAGGGCCAGGACACCTTTTGTCCTTTGCCCAGTGAGCTAAGGAGGTCACCATGCTGGGTAGACCTGGCTTTGAGGACAACAAGGGGGCTCAGGACAGGACTGGCACTCCTTGCTGTGCTTCTCCTAAAATACCTGGGCGACGCTTCACGTTCTTAACCTAGGACCTTAACCTTGAGTCAACTAGAGGCTGGGGGGTAGGCCCAGAGGGAAGAAGGAAGGGGGAAGCACAGGCTGTGGAGGAGGAGGTGTGATGTCGGTTGTTCCTCCATCCCCATTTCTGAGATCTGGCTACAGCCTCCTCCAAAGCTGACCAGAGGCCCAAGAACCCAGTGACAAGCAATGGGGTGTGGCCAAGACCCCAGGTGAGAGTGTGCAGACTGGAACAGAGTTAGCAAGAATGATGCTAGGCCTGTACCCATGCCTGTCCCTCAGGACAGGGTGAGAGCCAGATAACCTCTACAGGGGCCTGCAGCGTCCTGTGACTCACAAAAGGCAGCTGAGGGCAGGATCGGAGAGGACGAGAGGGGGCTACCGGAGCCCGGGTTTGGCAGGCACCTCCGTGGGCCGCAGGGGCCAGAGTGGCGGCCTAATGGATTCAGGCCCGCCAGGCAGAGGCTCACCGCCCTCCCGCCCAAGCTCTCAATAGCGGACAATGGCGTCCCGGGGTGACCTGAACAAAGAATTTGGAAGTAGTTAAACTGCAGAACACGTTCTGGGCCTGGGTGCCTCCTTTCAGAAAGAGCCCAGGGAGAAGAAAAGAAAGCACTGGGGGGTGGAGGGGGTGAGAAAATGCCCAGGGGAAAAGTTGGTAGGTCGCTCCAGTTGCCGCCAGCTACCAGACGCCAGGAATTCAATAGGAAATGGGGGGAGGGGGGGAGTGGCCCAAGTTGGCCTGACCACAAGGAGAGGCTGAGAAAGTTCTGGAGATGGCCGCGGTTCCCCAGCAGGGCCGAGCGTTTGTCTTGTGCAGAGACACTCCCCCCGCCCCAAACCCCCACCCAAGGTTTCCACTCTGGGCCAGGCTCAAGAACTGGCTGCCAGGAAGGCTGGGAGAAGCTTCTCTTGGGCTCTGGAGGCTGGAAGGGGCCGTGGGTGGAGAGGGAGGGAGTGCCTGGGCCTGCCCCGGCCCCCCAGCGGGGATTCTGAATGCACTCTCCCCGTCCCTGTGTCCAGCCCGCCAACTCACCGGGTCTCTCGGGGGCCCCTCTAGTCGGATCTCTGGATCCGTTGCCCTCTCTGTCCCCTTTTTCACAGCTTGTTTGTGTTTTGCTTTCCCCATCCAGTTCCGAGAGGCGGGTGCCCACCCCTTCTCTCCGCCTGCCCCATCCCACACAAGCAGCAACCCAACTCTTCTAATGAGAAGATTCTTTTGTTTTTCTTTTAAAGTCAGGCCTCTCGTTGTAGAAATTAAGGCCAATTATTATTTTTATCTCTTACGTTTTTCTGAACTTTCTAATTTTTCCACAATGAGCACAGTCACAGAATGGGCCAAAGGGAAGACATTTAGAAAAACAGTTACACTGGTGTCAAACTAATTTAGGAGGAGAGAAACCAGAGAGGTTATGGAGACCAAAAGTTTGAGTAAATAACATAACAAAAAACGGTCAGGAAATGCATTTTGGGGTGACAAATCCTCTTTCCCTCTTCTGGCTCTTTCCCCAAGTTGTTCAGGAAAGAGAAGCAGGGAAGAAGAAAATAGCCCTGGTGGCCACTGCTTCTGAGAGGCCGATGGGAGACAGCGCGATTCGCCCGGCGGTTCCCTCCTGTGGGAGGCGCTCGGTTTGCAAGGAGTTAATAGCGTTGCTCGTGAACTTGGCCTGTCTGTCTGACTCGTGATGGATGGTGAGAGCCGCTGACAAGTTCAGCTGGAGGGACGTCCCCTTCTGTGGCAGCGGGAGAAACACAGGCGGAGGGGACCCAGGGAGAGCGGCGGGGCGCACGGCGAGGACGGTGGTTCAGCGTGGCAGAACAAGGCGCGCCGCGCCGCCTGCCTTCTCGGCTCCTACCTCCCCTTGACCGCCCGTTTCCCTCCCTGGAGCCTTCCGCTATCATCCTGGAGCACCAGAGCTCCCCGGGGCCCTGCGCTGTGCGTCCCAGAAGCCCCTGCCGACCCCTGCGGGTAAGGCGCAGCGAGGAGGAGCCGGGCATCCGGAGCCAGCCTCTCCGGAGGCCGAGTTCAGCATTTGGACAGCGGCCCCAGGGCGCTGCGGGCCCAGCACGTGCAGGGTGCAGGTGCCACAGCCGGGGTAGAGTGGAGTGGGGACGCCACTAGGCCTTGGAGAAGCAGGACCCAGGCTCGAGGGCTTCCAACGGGACCTGATTCTCCGAGCTGAAATGCCCCTTCCGGGCTCACACGGAGGCCCCGGGACCGGGCGACCCAGCGTGGACTCCCTCAGCCTAACCAGCACTTGCAGGGGAAAGATAAAACGCCCCATTTCAGCCCAGAGAGTAGACGTCCGTCCCATCAGCTCTCCATTCTCCCCAAAGCAGCCCGGATCCGAGCTTAGAGCTGCCAGCGAGGCTCCGACCCGTGGCTCGCCACCACCTCACAGGTTGGTGGCAGCTCTGGATGAGCCTGGTGGCGTGGGGAGAATGAAGGGTGCGAATGGCGCCGGGACTCCCCGAGACAGGCTGGGGGAGGCAGCGGGGCGGAGGAGGGGGCCGCTGGGTTGGCGCCCCTCGCAGTGTGCCTCCGCCCCCTCCGTTCCGCACTGGTCGGGGTGAGGGGAGGGGGCGGGGGGAGCCGCGCTGACGTCACTGCGGGCCGTGCCCGCCCGAGAAGGCGGCGCTGAGAGCCGCTCGGAGCCGGAGAAGCCGCGCTCTGCCGGGAGCCCTCGCACCGCCGCCCTGCCCGCCCCCCGCGGGTCTCGGCCGGGCGTCCGCCAGCCTGGAGAGTGGCCAGAGCTGGGCCTGAGCCCGTGGACACGCCAGACGAGGAGCCGCAGAGCCGCTGTCCCCACCGCCGCCCCACCCCCGCTGCTGCCTCGCGGGGCCCCGGCCCCCTTCCCGGTCCGTAAGTGCCGCTGCCTGCTGTGTGTCGGTGAGGCTGGGGAGCGGGGGCTCGGGGGGCTGGGGCTCGAGCGCGGGAGCCTCGGCTCGGGCAGCGTCAGGGAGCTGGTCTGGCTGGGAGAGGGGGCTGGGGCATCCCTGCTCGGGCTTCCCACCGCCAGCGGGCGGGGTGAGGGGTGCGCTCTGACGGTGGGTGGAAGGCGGCGCTCAGCCTCAGGGGCCTGACCCACCATCCCCAACAAATCGTCAAGGCCAAGGTCAAGGGTCGAGGGGCAGTGAGAAGTGCTCAGAGGTGAGGACTCTGGGTGTGCAGAGAGGTGACAGGCGTGGATGCGGATGGAAGTTGTGAGGCTGCAGACGGTTTAGCAGAGAGGAGGGAATGTTTCTGAAGTCAGCTTCCCCGGGAGTTCCTGGGCAGCCCCTTCCCCGCTGCCTCTGCATCTAACTCCCCTCTTCTTTCTCATCCCCTCCCCCACAAAAAAGTAACAGAAAGTGGCTCCCTGGAAAAAATATTTAAAAAGTAATGCAATAAACGGCACCCGTCTAGACAAGACTTATGGTACACTTTTCCAACTCTGTGATGGGAAGTTGTTGGGAAAGCCTTCCTGTCCTGCTCCCCAATCGTGCCCCAGAACAGGCCTCTTGGATCTGCTTGAGGGTGTCTCTGTAACCACCTCCCGTCCAGGCTCCAGAGAGTCAGGGAAATGAGGGCAGCTGTGGAGGCTGAGGCTGTGGTGAGGGGGCCCTCTGCGAGAAGGCTGGGACTGGGGACTCGGGCTGGCCTTGGGCAGAGTGGAGAGCTAGGTGGCAGAAGCTGGGAGAGGCTCTGGGGTCAGATGCTGGGAATGGTGCATGCACCTGTAAATACACATACATCCAGATGCATCCAGAAATAGTCTGTGTGCCTGGGGATAAATTGAGGTGCTGAGACTGAAAGGGAATCCCTTTTGAGCACTCCCCCCCCCCACATATCCTAGAAGAGATGGATCCTTTACAGAGAGGGAGGGGATGAAGTGTGAGAGTCTAGCTTTCAATTAAGGGACAGAAGCCAGAAGGTAGGGTAGGTGGACCCTGTGGTGGGGGCGGGGTTCACGCAAGGTTCCACTGAAGGAGACTCTATTTACAATACCAGCTACTGGGGACCCCAGCGAAGGGGGACTGCTCTGCTCAGGCCGTTTTAAGAAGGGTGTTTCCAGATTCCTGCCCAGCATGGGCCTCCCCAGAGCCCATAACCAAGATGTTGAAGCCTTCTGAGGAAAGGGAGGCCGGATGTGGGGGCCAGAGAGGGCACTATGTGGAGGTGGGTGTGCAGGGACCATGGGTACAAGAAGCTGGGTCCATCTGAGCTGGTCCAGTGCTGGACTTCCGGACTCCAGACAATAGGAAGATCAGCTTAATCAAAGCTTGGGCCTGAGGAAGGAGCAAAGGAGGGATGGAGCAATGGGGAAAGGGCACCTTACACTTAGCCTGGGATGTAACTGGAGATCTGTCCCCAATTAAGGCCCCAAGGGACTCAGGACAGAAGTGCTAGTCCCAGGCTGAAAGTTAGGTCTAGACTGGAACTTGGGGAGCCCCATCCATCTCAGGCCCCAAGCCTCTGGATCAGGGCAAGTCTGATCTCAAGACACCAGGTGCCTGCAGAGGACTGTTGGCTAAAGTCAGAACTGCCCACTCTTTTTTCTTTAACCCCTTAACTCACTGTGTCCTGAAATGGGGGGGGGGGCATGCTCTGGCAGGTTGTCACAGCCCCTGCACTGAGTTGTGTAACCCTCAACAGGAAACAGGAACTTGGGCCAAAGCAAGCAAGCTTGGAGCCCTGGCAGCTGAGGCTACCAACGGGCACAAGAGAGCTCACTTACTCTGTATGTGCACGGGCAGGGATCTGTCACCTGCCTTGGGCCAGTTGCTAGATGGGTGTTTGGGCCAAGTGCGTGGGAGAGCTGCAGGTTGTGTGAATCTGAAGGGGCGCAGGGCACACATGTGGCTACTATAGGAGTAGGCCTTTCTGTAGACACAGATATGGGAGGCCCGTATCTTTTCTGTCCTTTGGAGGTTTGAATATGAAAAATGGAGCCTCTGGCTCTGAGTAAAGGCACCTGGGAAGGAAGTCTCCTCTTGAGGAAGCACTGCCACTGAGGCTCTGTCTCCTGGACCCTGCTCCTGTCCCCTGGTAGCTGCTCATGCCCTTGGAGATCAGGATTGGGACTGCGGGGAGGAAGCCAAGGAAGTTCAGGGCGAACCGAGCAGCGGCAGAGGAGAGGCCCAGCGGGCAGCTCTCAGCACCATGGCCAGGGCCCAGCCATGAGCATTGGCGCTTTGGTCTCAGCACCCAGCACTTGACCAGACCCAGTACGTTTTCCTGTGATCTCAGGGCCTGCACAGGGGCCTGTAGCCCAAGGCCAGGGGCTTGGTGTGGAACAAAGCGCACAGAACCCAGACCCAGTCCAACATGCAGATGACAGGGTGATTGGGGGCCAGGGCTGATCTCCCCATTTGGGCTGGAATGGGCCTGCCCAGCAGCCCTCTACCCTCACCTGGAGGTGCCCAGCCTACACAATGTACCTCTGGGGTGGCATCAACCTGGACCACTTCCTGGGCCCGTTTAAAGCTGCACATGGAGGCCGGCCACCAGCCCACGGAGATTACAGCCAGCCCCAACCCGGCAGAGCAGCCCCCTCCCCACAGCCCACACTCTCAAGGCCGGGGCTCACTGTGGCCTCCTTCCATGAGAGTGGTGCTGTGATGGCCGAGTGATGGAGATGGAGGGGTCGCTGATTCCAGCACAGTCCCACAGAAGCAGGGCGTGGGAATCTCCCCCGCTGGCCTCACCTGCTGTCCACTAAGGGACTCAGTTTCCCAAAAGGGGTAGCAGAGATGCAGACCTGATGACAGTGGCCTCCCGCATCTGAATTGAATCCAAATCAGGCTTTTAATTCTTTCTCCCAGAGCTCCTACCTGCCCTCAGCTTGCCAATCGGGCGCTGCTGTGTTACCGTGAGCCTCGCTGAGGAGCCATTTTGTGCAGCATCCTGCTTAAATCACACTCCTAGGGGCTCCTTCCTGCTCTCTCTTCCCCTCGCTCCCATTCCCCCCTCCCTCTCTCACAGGTGAACCGTGCTTCTCCACCCCTTCCCGCCTCCGCGGCCCCACCCTTCCCACCCGGGGTGCCCCAGAGGGACTAAGGCTCTGGAGGCCGCCCCCACACACACCAAGAAGGGGAGACAGTGCCGGTTCTTGGAGCTGCAGGAGGAGGGGAAGGAAGGGGCGCCTCCCAATTATGGTAATCCTTCGGAATTAACTGTCTCGGGCCCAAATTCGGGTGGTTCCTTCCCCAGGGTTGCTGCCGGCCTCTCTCTGTTTCGCTACTATCGCTGCTCTGTCTAGCTCTTGTTCGCCTTATGGAAAAGGGAATGTGTATACAAAATGGGATTTGGAGGTAGACATGTAAATGCTAGGCCTGGTCTAGCACAAGCTGGTTGGGATGGGAGTAGGACGAAGGCCACCTCGGACTTAAGGTCAGGCTGAAAATACAACAAAGCAGAGACAAGGGGTGCAGCAACAGGCACTTGACAAAATCAGGAACTTCACAAAATGGAGCTGTGTCATTTTTAGGGGAGAAAGGGATATTTAGAAAAATCATGAAATCCTTTCCAAACCGTCCTCTTTCCCTGTTCTTCGGAAACCATCCTGCGGGGATTTGCCTGGCAGAGAGCGGCTCAGCGCCCCAGGCCCCACTAAAATGGACTGTCATGGGTACGTCTGGCCAACCTCGCACAGACCTCAGTAGCAAGAGTCTGGCTGCAGGAAACCCATGCATTGACCACTGAAAGCCGGGAATCCACCCGCCTTTCCGTTGCCTATGGCTCCTTAGCTCTTGAACTGAAACAATTTCAGGGAACATCTGGAAGCAAAGATATCACATTTTCCTATTTAATCCTTTGCCTCCCAGCAATGGCTGGTGGGGGGAAGGGGAAAAGGAATCCCAGCACCTCAGGCTAGAAGGTAGCCACAGCATCAAGGAGGAAGGGGGTGATGGCTGGGATGAGCAGGAAGCGGCACCCATGGGCCACTCACCTCTGGAAGGCTGCACTGAGTCCTCCAGGTATGCTGTCAGGCTCAGCTGGGAGGATTCTGGGCAGTCCAGCACGGCAGTCCCTTCCCCCTGCTGAGCCACTTGCAGTGAGAGGGCCAGGTGTGTGCGGAGAGCCCTAGAAGGCTTTGTGCTTTCATTTTTCGGTGGAACATGATTTTAAGCAGCAGTTCGGGCCTAAGACATCTTCAAGGGGCCAGGCACAACCCCGCTGCACACTCCTAGATGCTCTTAGAGGAGGAACCTAGCGGTCTGATACTGAGCGCTGGGCCCGGCCCGAGTGTAGCATGGCTTGGGAACTTCTGTGCGCCAGGGACTATGGGTGGGACACCGCCCTGCACACACCAGGACACTTAATTTCTCTCTCCACTCTAAGGCTCCGCGGCGGGCTGGGTCTACCGCAAGGTGCTGGGCGTTGGGGGAGGAAAAGGAAAGTTGAAGGTGAAACGGCTCCTATTCTCGGCTCTTGACCTCCCAAGTGCGCACTCGGCAGCCCTGAAGAGACCTTCACCACGCCCCACCACGCGTCCCAAAGCTCGTCACCGGAGCTCCCTAACTCTGACGGTGCGCGGTGCCTCCCGGGCTTCCTAGGGCTTAGGGGAACGCAGAGGAGTTTGGAGGAAAGGCCAGACGGTGCGCACCCCGTGCGCGGCCCTAACGCTTTCGAGGGCAGAGGGGGCACTGCCCTGCGGGAGGGGACGCCGAGAACGCCGAGGCCATTGTACGGCAGGGTGGTGTGGCGCGCGGGAAGGGGGGCTGGGATTTGAATGGGAGCCCGTGATTGGCCGATGCCCGGGCTGACGTCACTTCCCCGCGGGGCGATTAGCCTGGGAGAGGAGGGCTGGCGGGCCAGTGCGCTGGGGGCGGCCGGGGCGCCCGAGGCTGCTGGAGCGCGGAGCACCGGCGCCCTGAGCGCGCCCCGGGATGCCGTCGGAGCTGGCAACCGGCGCCCTGCCCAGGCGCACAGAGTGGGGAGCGGGGAAGAACGCGCTGGGAGGGCGACAGAGGGAGGGAGGGAACTGGGCGGGGGCTGCCGGCCTTGGTGGTGGGCGTCAGTCTGTCTGTGTGTCTGTCGGTCCCCTCTGGCTCCCCGCGTGCGCCCGGGGCTCCGGCAGCGGCACCCGCTCCAGTCCCTGCGCCTAGCGGGCAGCTGCACATGGGGCCCACGGCGTGGCAGCGGCGGTGGCGAAGGGAGGCCCGTTTCTCTCTTTGGTTATCTAGCTGTATGAGTGCCACAGAGCCGTCATAAAGCTAGATAACCGAAAGTAGAAATGACTCTCACAACTTCTGCGTGCGAGCGCCCGCCCCGCCGGCCGCCCCGGCCCGCACGAGCCAGAGGAGCCCGGAGGAGCCCAGAGCCGGCCCAGCGGACGCCAGCCCGGCGAAGCAGCCGCGCCCGGACCAGGTACCTGACCTCGGCTCTGTCTCCGGGACACTTTCTGTCTCCTGGAAGAACTTGCCAGGTGTCCCCCTTACTCCTCCTCTTTCCCCGCCCCCATCACATCCCTCAGCGTCGAAGCAGGAACCCCAAAGTGGAGCGGGCTGGGGGAACGGAGGGGGGTGGGGTTGCAGAGGGGTCGCTGGCGGGGAAGGCGCCAGCCTTCGCCTTCACCCCATAAATCAGGCTGAACAATCCTCTCTGGGAGCCTCGGACGGGGATTTTGGGATGCAAATGCTATGGGAGAGGGACAGCGGCCGGTAGGGGGTGGGGGTAAAGGAGAGTGAAGGGGTGGGCAGGGGGCTGCCCCGCCGCTAACAATGCAGCCTTTATCGAATTATTCGACGAGTCAGCCCTGAGCGCCATTAGCATACGGCTTGGGGGTTGCCGGAGCTTCGCCCCTCAGTGAGGTCAAGTTCTTGATAATTTGATCACTTTTCACGGGCTCTGGCAGCTGCCTTTGTGTGCAGTTGGGGGGTCTGTGTGCAGCGTGAAGCGGAGCAGAACCGGCGAAGAGTGAGCTCAATGGCTAGGGGCCGGGGCGGGGGCCTCCCTCCCCGAGGGGCCGGCCCTGCCCTGCATACAAACCAAGTGCCAGCGGGTGGGCGGAAGGGACAGAGCCCAACCCGCCCCACCTCTGCACTAGCCTTGGCCGGGCTACTCCCGAAGGCGCCCCCCCAACTACCCCGAGTGGTTAAGGTGCTGGCAAGCTCCCGGCAGTCCCTCCTCCTACTCGCCCCACAAGTCGCAACATAAGATGTATTACAACGTCTAGCAAATAAAAAAGCAATTGGGGGAAATCTGCATTCCGTTTCCATGGCAACCCAATGCAGCACACCGGGCCACTCAGGCTCCTAGCCCCTCTTTGCTGGGCTTAGGGAGTGGGGGCGCTCCGTGCTCACTGCAGGGGGATCTAGGCCCCACAAAGCATATAGCACTGGGGTCCCTCTTGAGGTCTTTATCTGATTCTAGGTCACTCTCCTCCCTAACACCTTGGCTAGCCCTGAAGCTCAGGACTCCTGTAAGCTCGGGGAACTACCTGGGCTTCCGGACAAGTGTGGCTGTAGACTACACTTGTCCTTGGATCCTGCCATGCCTCAGGGAAGAAAGGACCCAATGTGGGTTCAGAGGCTCTGATGGTTTGGGGGGCTTTCTAGGTATGTGAGTGTGTAAGTGCTCTGACAGGCAGGCTGGAAGGGACTTGAACCACCACCCAACACAGTCCCCTATCCCCTTTCCCCTTTCCACATGAAAAAATAGATCGGAAGGCCTGGAGGAACTCCCAGAGTCACACAGGTCGGAAGTGCAGAGCTGGGCCAGTTATTTATAAGGCCCATCATTCTCAGTCCCTACCAGGACCTGCCAGTCCCTTGTAAACCAAAGTCTTTTTTCCTTTTCATTCCTTCAAGATGCCCCCTCCCCATTTTTTTTTTTGGCCTTAAGAACATTTTGAAAATAGTTTATATGGGTAAAAGGCAAAAATTCAAATGGTACAAAAGAAAAATCTGTTGTCCCTAGAGAGAGAAACTGCTGAGGTGGATGGTGGAGGGAGACTTTTCACTGTATCGCCTTGTGAATTTCGAACCAGATGAATGTGTTAGCTATTGCAAATAACGTTTAAATGAGGAGAAAACAAAAGACCAGGCAGGGGAAGTCAGTTGCCCTCCATCTGTCTCCAGTTCTCCTCCCCAGAGATAATCACCAGGTAGGTTTTCATGGATCTTGTGTAGTGCCCCCCCCCTTTTTTAAAGACCAGTCTCCCCTTTTCCTGGCAAGAGGCTGTCAAAGGTGACCAGTGCTGTGTTTCAGGATCCACCAGGCAGGCCATGGGCAGCATCCCTTGGGCGGCCCCTCCCTTCCCAGCGCACCTGGGAGCCTGTGCGCAGATCGTGACCTCATTTCGGAGGAAACCAGAGCAGCTCTTCCCACCCCGTCGCCCTGTGCTCCTGCTTCCCTTCTTAGCCAGCTGGCCCTGGGCCCAGGGCTTCGATCGTCCCTTTCCACCATTCCTATCCCTTTGCTATTTTGCGAGAACTAGTCCTACTAGTAGCCCTACTTTGCAGCCTCACAGCTTTGTCTGCACAGTCCAAATGAGGTTTTTTTTAAATGCCAGGGTCCCAAACCGTCTGTGTACCTGAAATCTGGGTCCCAGGGAAGAGGAGTCTGAGCCGGGAGAATGAGGCTTTCTTTCCGTTTTCTACGAAAATCCGTTGATGCAAACCTCCTGCCTCAAAGAAAGGATGGCAGCAGCAGGGCCTCGGCGAGCAGAGAGCACTGGAATCCTAAGCTCCCGGACGCCACCCACCCCCCAGAAACGGCCCTCGGAGGGAGGCCAACCTGCCAGGTTTCGGCTTCAGGATATAAATGCCGGCCCCTACCAGAGCCCTGTTCAAATCCCTCTGGATACTTGAAGCATGAGGCACAGACTCAAATGGATTCCCCATCAACCGCTTCTGGCTTGCACGGTGGAGGAGCTGGCTGAGCCTTGGGCCTCCTCAGCCCTTCCCCCCCAGCTCCGGGAGGCCTTCCTCCAACCTCCTCTAGCTACTCGCTCCCCGTGTTTGGGCTTCACTTTTGCCACAAGTTTGCACTCCCCAGAGTCCCAATCCAAAAAGGCTTTGGAGAGCTTGAGAACGCAATTGAAACTGCAGCTCGAAAGCCAGAATTGGTTGAGACCTCAAAGACGTTCTTCAGCCAACCCTTTTCACCTGATATCTAGAAACAGCGAGCTTAATAAGGCCCAGTGGCTCGCCAAGGTTGCCCAGCAAGCCACTGGTGGGACAGAGATGAGGGCAAACCCCACTCCCCAGGCGAGGGAGGCATCAAAGGCTTCCTTCTCACTGGTTCACGGACTCCCAGTCCCGAACGACAGTTGGACCAGGTAGGCCTCTGCCCCAGAGAATGAAAAGCTGGCATCACAGACGCCGCTAAAACTCAGGCTTCCGTAAGACCAAAAGCCTAATCCAGGTTGCTCAAGGGAGCTGTCCGTGGCCTCGGTCCGACCTCCAGGAAATGGGACTAAAGCGTGGAGGGAGCGAGGCCGGGAGGCCTCCCAGGGCCCAGCGGCGACGCTGAAAGGCATGAAGGGTAGGAATTAGGCGCTCATTTAGCGAGCGTTACTAATCCGAAGTTACAGCGTTAATTCCCTGATCCAGCCGCTCCCACACGCAGAGCAGGGATTAGAGGCACGGCCGCTGCCCCGCCCCACGCTCACACCCCAACGCTCCAGCCCCGCGCCCTCAGGGCTCCGCCATCCCGCTAATCGGCTAATCCGTGCTCCTGGCTTGCCCGCCCCTCTACCGTGTCCGGGGGCGGTCCGGGACAGGCAGGGAGCGGTCAGCCCTGAACCCCGGGGCAGCCTCAGTGGGATGTATGCGCCCGCCAAGGCAGGCCCAGGCGATTCAGCGCGGTCTAAAAACACACCCGCATTTTCCCGGCCTGGGTTTGCGCACCCACAGCAGCAGCCCCTCGGAGGCCGCGGCGCCATTTTAATAGCCCTCATTTCCCCCCTTGGCAGCTCGCGCGTGTGTGTCAGAGTGTCTCAGTCCCCATCCCGCCCTGACTTTTGCCCCCCTCCGGCAGCCTGTATAGAGTGACCAATCAGCGCTGGCCTAGGGTGGGATGCACGTCACCATGGCGACGGCCCGGGCGCCCTGCAAGTACGGCCCAACGCAGAGGGCGAGTTTTCACTCTGCCTAGATGGTGTGAAGGGAAGGAGGGGACATGTGGGGGTTGGAGGGCCTGTGGCACCTCGTCTCCCTCTCAACCCCATTCTGCCTGGGGTCGGTTCGGTTTAGGTCCGGCAGGGAAGAACGGATGGTGTGGGCAGGGTGTTGGTAGAGACCTGAGCTTGTCCTGGAGTTGCTTTCAGTTTTTCCAGTCCCAGAGGTCACACTCCCCACCGTCTTTATCGTCTTGGTCCAAAGGACCACCTCGGTCTATCTCTCACTCTCTTCTCCCTCTCTTCCTAAGAGATGGTGTTCAGGAGCTATCAGAGATTCGCCCAAATCGCCCTACTGTAAGTGCTGAGATCTGGGGCAAGTCACTTCCCCTCTCGGAGTCTTAGTGTTCTCATGTAAGGTGGGCTGGTCTGCAGGCTCCTCGTAGGGAGCGAGGAGAGCACAGTGGGTCCTCTGTCAACGTCAGAGCTCCTTGTGCGTCAGTAGGGAGAACAGAACTTGGGGATGTCCTTTCTGTCCGGGGAAGACAGTTTGGTTGTCTGATGGCTTCCTTCAGCCAGTTTTTCATCTCTCCTCCAGACCGCTGGGAATCAGAGAGGGGGAGAGGGTTTTTAAAACTACAGCCAGGGCGGGGGCTGTGGTTGGAACAAAACCTTGGTCAGTGGCTCTGAGAATGGGCCACTGCAGCTCCCATAGCACTGGCTCCTTCCTTCCAGGCCAGTTCGGCTTAAGCACCACTTTAAGTGGTCCGGGCATTCACTGGCCGGCCCCTCAGCGCAATTGAGCCGCAGGGGTTTGAAAAGAGGGCCAGGGCCTCAATGACAGGACCTTGGGCCAGGCTAATTGGTTTTGGTTCAAGGGGATACTGGATTTGTGAAAAGCTCCCAACTGCCTTTCCCACGCCAGAGCCAGGCCATGGCTTGAACAAGAAGGGTTCAAGGAAACTGGGGCCAAGCGAGAAAGCTACCAGCCAGGTGCCTCCAGCTGATGATCCCGCCCTGGTGGCCAAGAAATTCCTCCACTTGGACGGTGGGGAGCTGGGGTAAGGCACTTCGTGGGAGCAGGCAGTTCTCCTAACCTCACGCATGTGGCTGTGCCAAGGGGCCCCCTCATCGAAGCCTCTGATACATCTTAGTTGTGGAGAGGCCTCACTTTTCCCCACTGGAATCATCTAGTAAGAGAAACCGGAAATTGCTAAGTTAATCATTCGTGACCCTAGAGCTGGACCAAACCTGGGCTTTTACACCCTAGGAAAATCCTGAGGCGGGCAGAACAGTTGCTCTCAAGATAATCCTGCCTTTTAAAAATGCCCCTAAACCACCCTGGGCATGGGCAAACAGGCAGAGATGAGAAACAGGGGGACTCACGGTACTTAAAAAAAAAAAAAAGTCAACTGTTTCTCTACATTCCAAAATTTAAACACTAATAATATTGACTTTATTCTATCATTACTGTAGATAATATTAATGTAAATGCTCTGGAGCATATATCTTCAAGTATAGTATACCTACACCTGTGACTGCACATTTGTATACATAATACACCCATTATTTTATATATATATATATATGTGTGTGTGTATATATATATATATATATATACACACACACACACACACACACACACACACACATATAGTCTGTATACTGAATCATGCACTTATATGACAATTGGTTAAGGATGGCGTCAGGTTTGGGTGGGAGCTATAAAAATAATCTGTCCCATTTAAAATGACATCGCATTGACTGAGACCTGTTTTTCATGGTTCATTGTGTGTTGAAAGGCACATCCTAAGTAATCACCAGCTAAAGGAACTCCCTACCCTTTTTATTATCTTCCAAATTTTTACTATGTTTGCCCACTTGAGGCACATGGTAAGTAGGAGAAAGGTACTTTGAAGAGATATAGAACTCTGTGTATCACGTTTTCCATTTTTATTTCAATTTTTAATTGCCCAGAGCCTAATTTCTTTGGGCCTCTGCTGATTTGCACATTTGAGATTCATGTGTAAATATGCATGTGGCATGTGTGCGCGCCTGGGCCTCCTTATCGCAGAGTGTGCTCTCTCGAGGTGTTTAAATACACACAATCCACATGCACACACGATTACGGGCTTGCATATTTGCCTCTTCTCTAGATCAGGTTAATTTTCCCTTCGCTAATCCTCAACCCATTTAAGTTCTTCACCCCCGCCCACCCCCACAAAAATATTGCGAACCCTACCACAAACCAGTGGTCTCACCCCACTTCTCCAGCAGGCAGCTCTCCAGGTGGGGTGCTGGATTGAAGGTTCGTATTAGGAAGCCTTCATAAATATTACCGAATATACCCCAGCACGTTTACTCATCTACTATGAAGCATTATCATCAATAATTAAAATTAAACTGCACTTGTCAAAATAAATGAACAAAGTAGAGTTAGTGATGTCTTTGCCTTGATTTGCTTGCCTCGGGTTTGCTTATTCACTCATATGAGGAAAAGAAGAAAGAGAAAGGGAGAGAGAGAGGAGGAAATAAAGAACGGGCTGCCGTGGGAAGGGGAGAGACGCTGAGAGAAAGGAGACAGAGGGGAAAGCCCCTCAGTCACTGCCCTGGGTTTCCAGTCATTAGGGCACTCTGGGAGGCTGGAATGCGGTCTCTAACGTCAGCTCATAATGAATATTGAGGTGTGGATGTGGAAGGAGGGATTTCTTTGTTTACGGAGGAATGGCCATGGGAATGGGGGAGAGGATTGCCTTTGGGGATTAAGGAGTGGGCTTTGTTTTTATGAAGGGCCTTACTTCTTTTCTGAAGTTTTCTGCTGCTAATTGATTCAATTCAGACATTCCTCCTCCCTACGCGGCCAGCCAAGGCCCTGTGTTTGTGAGATGTGCACAGCCCCGTTTCCCCATCTGCTCTGGCCTCTTTCTCCACTGTGACCCTTGCAAAGGGTGTGAACCTTCACAGCAAGGAGATCACAGGCTATGAAGAAATCAGTCAGGGGCCGAGACCTTTGTATGCATGTGTGTGTGACAGCCACGTACGTGTACACCCAACGTATGTTGTTAGAAGTGTAACATATAGAAACAGATAATAGGTGTATAGTTCTGTGGGTTCTGACAAATGCATTTACACCCCTGTAACCAACACTCAGGATAAACAGCATTCCTCTCACTCCACAACTTCCCTCCTGCCTTTGTCAGTCTTTGCCCACCCTCCTTTGGAAGTCTCTTACCATGGATTTAGTTTTATCTACCCCAAGTTTCATATATGTGGAATGTACACCAGACCTTTTTTTTTTTTTTTTTAAGGGAGCACTGTCCTCGGATGCCTGGCTGCGTGAGTGTCCAGGAGATCTCGTGTTTGCAGTTACACTGGACTTGTGTTAAACACTTGCCCTGGAATGGGCCCAGAAGTCAGACCTGTAATTAGATTGGGTGGTGGGGGGAGGACTGGTTTGGGCTGGTCTTCTGTCAGGACAGCCCTGTTCTCACCCTAGGTCTGTTAATGAGTGGGGGACAGGTGAGCCTCACACTTTCCAACTTGCCTCCCTTCGGCGGCATCCAGGAGCTGATGGAGAGCTATTAATGGAAGGTGCCGGCTTTGTGCTAATTAGAACTTCTTTCAGCTTCCATCTGCACAGGCACTCCAGCCCCTCACTGGTCAGCCTCACCCCCACCCATTAGCTTTCAACCTAGTTTTTGTTTCCCCCATGAATTGGGGGGTGCTGTGAGTAGAGCTGCTCTCCTATGTCTCCGGCCAAATCCCAGTTCTTTGTGTGTTGCGGGAATACCCAGGGTGGCACTTCTCTAGCCGCCTCTGTCTTTTTAGAGTGGAGAAGGATTATGTGTCCTAAAGGAGGTCGGGCACCACGGGCATCCTCCAGGCAAGGCTGCACCATCAAAGTGGGGTGGTGCTTTTGTAAAAGATTTCTCTCTCCTGCCCTCTGACGAGTGTGGCTTGAAGCCCTGTCCCCTCCATCACACCCATTCCTGACACCGCCCCATCTGCTGTACACACCCCATCTCAACCTTCGGCTGCCATCTTTGCATCTTAGGCAGCCTGCAGGTGGGGGCTGTCACCCGGCTCCCTTCTGAAAAAGTCTAAACTTTTAAAATCCATTTTGCTTTTTATTTCTTTCACCTTAGGCCCAATGTTTTGTTTTGTAATGGCGATTGTCTCTTATAGAGGTTTTATTTTTTTTTAAAAAAATTTACATCACAGTAACATATTTAAAGAAGCCCCTCTCGGCTTGGAGGCTGGGGGAGTTCAGGCTTCCTGATTATCAGTTGGGATGAAATCTCTTGCGGGGAACCAGAGAGAGGGGCGTCTCCTCGCAATGCTCGTCCTTTTGGCTCTTGAATCCCCTCAGGTCCCCGTTGGGGTTGTGTGTAAAAATATCATGCCCTCCCTACCCCTTCATCTCATTTTCTCCTGCTTGAATTATCCTGATAGTAATACAGGTCACCCACTTCTTTGACTGTGTAGACTGGAATTGTAAAAATCAGGAGTGGATTTTTGACCAGAGTGAGGCTTTGCCAGTTTTCCCCAAGGTTCTGGACACCAGGCTACAGAGAGGTGAAAGTACCTCTGGGGTGTCTAGCGGCTGAAGAAATTCTTCATCACTGGCCGTGGGGTGAGCAGGGGGACTGGCTCGCCTGTGTGGCCTTTTCTGCCCCTAAGGGTGGCCATTCATGAGTTAAGGCACTAGTGGAAGACCCAGCACTATCCTGGACTGGGTTAATAAACCAGCAATCCCAGTTCCAGAAGGGCAGTGGCTGGAGGGAGGGCATGCTCTGGCTGTTACACCTCAGTGTATCCTTAAGAAGTCACTTCGCCTCTCTAGGCTTCTGTTTCTCTCTGTGAAATGGGGACAGATAGTACCCCCACATCCAGGTGTCACAGGAGAGGTAACTGGAATACACAAATAAAGTGCCTGGCCTACGGTGAGTGCTGAGTGAACCACAGCTCTTTCTCCAGGCTGGGACTGGGGTGCACCTGAGTGTCTGGATCTGAAATGCTATCCTCTACTCCCTGGAGACGGGAAAAGCACCCCAGATGTTCTGAGTCTCATGGAAGACCTGACCAGTGCCTGTCATGCCTGCTGGGCCCCCAAAGTGGGAGGTGAACGAGGACTCTGAAGAGCACCCCGGGTTTTGGGGGGGGATGGGGAGGAAGCATGGGGCTCGTGTAAAGTTTCAAGCTTGTCTGTCTGGGGAGGAGGACGTCTAAGTGTCTTTAGAGACTTGAACGTAGCAGGATTGGGATTGATTTGGGTGGACAAGAGGGGGTCGCCAGGAGGCTCCTGTTAGCGAAGGGTTCAGAATTTCTAATAGTAGTTGCTTCTGTAAAATGGCCCGGGGTCCCCGCTCGGGCAGGTTCCGAGTCTCGGGACTCAGGACGAGCGCTGTCGGCGGGGGTGGGGTGGGGGGGGGTGGGGGAGGTTAGGGAACAAGATCGTCCCAGGGCAGTCACCCTTTCCTCGATGGCTGGGCTCCAAGAGCATCCAGGTGTCCCACCTCACGGGTCACCCACCATTCCTGGAGCTCCAGCTCCCAGCGAGCAAGGGGTTCGCTCCCGAGGGCGGCTTCCAGTGGCCGCCTTGCGGGTGGCTGGATGCCCGGCCCGCTGACGGGTAAGGAGTCCCCTTAGTCGGCACGCCATCGCCATCGGACTCCCCTTCTGGGTCCCGGGCTACAGCCCTGACCTGCAGGACGCGTGCGTCCCACCCGCACCTTCAAGCGGACCAGGGCGCGCAACGGGGCGGGCGAGCGGGCGGGGTGGGGGGGCCCTGATGTCTGCCTCTGTTTTGCAGCTGATCCCCCGCCGGCGGCGCCTGCCTCCTCCGCGCCCTTCGGCCCCGTGCTCCGCGCCCTCGTCGCGGGCACCAACTCGCCGTCGGCAGCGGCTCTGCGGTCCGAGCGCGCGCGGGACAAAGGTGAGTGGCCCGCACCCGGCCCTGCCCGGGGCGTCGCAGGGAAGGCGCTCGCGGGCCGGCGCCCCGCAGCGGCGACAGTCCTGGATGAGGTCGGCGGAGCGGCTGCTTCTCCCCACCCCCGAGTCACCAGAAAGACGACGCGCTCGCTGGTCCCCGGCCCGGATCCAGTGTCAACCCCTCTACCTCACCCGCACCCCCCACGCCCCGTGAAACGGCGCGCACCGTCCACTTACCGGCTCGCGGTGCGCGGCGGTTCGGGGCGGCGGCGACGGCGGCTTCCGGGGCCCCTCCCGGGCGCTCCCTCCGGGTCGGCGGGGCGCGGCGTCTGAGGTGCGCGGCGGCCTCGCCGCGGCCCGCGCTCCGGGCTTCGAAGGGACGGGCTCGGGCCCGCGCGCCGGGCCTCCAGGCCGTGCAGACCGGCGGCCCCGGCCCCGCGAGCGGCGGCGCGGCCGGCGCCCCCCGGGAGCGTTCGCACCTCGTGGGCACCGCGGCGCGGCGCGGCCCGGAAGCCATTTTGAGGACGCGGCGCGACGCAAGATGGCTGCGTGGGCGCGAGGACGGCGGCGCCCCCCGGACCCCGCGGCCCGCGCGGGAGCGGAGCGGAGCGCGCGTCGTGAGCGCCGAGCGCCGGCCCGGCCGTGTCCCCGCCGCCCGGGCAGGCCCTCAGGTACCCGCGACCCCGGGAGGCCTCGCGGCGAACGCCGCCGTCCCCTTTCCCGCGTCCCGCCGGGCCCCTTTGTCGCGACGGCCGCCGACGCCGCGGGCCGCTCCGCGCGCTCCCGGCCGTGTCAGCCGCGGAGACAGAGGCCTTGGAGCAGGGGCGGGGACGGGGACGGGGCGGCGGCCCTGCGGCCCCGAGGGGCAGTGCCGTTATTGGGGGGTCTGGGACGGCGGGCGCGTCGCCCTTTCACTGGGTCCGGGAAATGCAGGGCGCGGGGCCGACGCCCGCTTCTCCCTGAGACCGCGGGGGGCGAGCAGGCCGAGGCCGCCCTTCCCGACTGGGACTGGGTGCGATGCGGAGCGCGGTGGCGACAAAGCCCGGGCCGGGGTCGCCGAGGGCCTCTGTGTGGCCCGCGTGGTGGGGGCCGAGGACGCGCGCGGAGGCTCCGTTCGCCCCTCCAGGGCGGGGCGGACGCGGGAGCAGCAACTCTGAGCTCTACGCCTGGGGGTGCGGTCAGAACCGTGGCCCCTCGGAGACCCCCTTCACCTGGGTGACTAATTTAAGCTCGGTTGCTATTGTTCTAAGTGCCCCGGTGGCCCCACCGCCGCCCTGAGACAGGCCCCACGCTCACGCATGTGGACGGACCGAAAAACGCTAGTCGTGATCCTTTGTGTTCACTGAGTGGAGCGAGCACGGTGTCTGGCCTGGTGCTGGGAACTTCATGTTCCGTCCTCAGCTTCCCAGGTATGGCCATGACGCCCTCTTTGTGATTTTCGGCCAGGATGTGGATTCAGGGCGGTCTGCCCCAGACCTGAGTTCTTAACTGCACACTCCTCGCAGGCTTACATACAAACACACGGATTCGCCACCTTTGTGGTCTCATCTGTCATCCGCCAAGCCTGTCCTGAATCCAAGCCCCCAACCCCACACAGCCCTACCCCACATGTGAGGGCTCTCCTGTCACATACCCACCCACCCACCTCCTGGCCTAAAATAGATGTTATTGAATGTTATGGTTATTCTGAGCCTCCTGGCAGCCAAGACAACAAAGAAAATGTGGTGGTTTATAACCTTATTCGAAAAAGGAAGTTCATCAAGATTTTTAGAGAGAGGAACGTTTTTCCTCCATAAGATTTATAGAAAACAGAGCTCGCTGATTATGTAGGTCAGCTGCTCATGACATAGATGAGGACCCAGGCTCAGAGAGGATAAGGATTTTTCCCCCAAGATCATAAAGTTAGCTGATAGAACAAGGACTGGGACCCAGGGGTCCTAATTCCCATCCTTTTATGAGGCTCCTGTGGGCTTTTCAACAGGAAAACGGTTTAGTTGTGTTCAGTGGCTCCTTTGCCCCCCATGGAAACTAGACCTGTATGCTGTCTTGTTCCTTTCTTAGCCCCCATTCCCAGTGTTGGGCTGGGTTTATTGTGTGTGTCTGTAAATATTTGATACACTGGTGAGTGTTTCTTCAAGGCTAAACCTCTGGCCTAGGAGATAGAGGTGGTGATGGAGGGAGAGGTTCTGATCCCGTGTTCTGAAGGGATCTGTGTTTTGAATATTGCATTCTTGAGCCCACGAATTCCTTAGATCCTCTCCTTCAGCACAAGGATGTGATCTGGGTAGTGTGTTTCCCCCTTTGGCAGTGGTCTGGCTGCTGATCCCCCTGTCAGTTTGTTGGACCTCAGGGAAGGGGCACCATGGTTGTCAGTGAGACCCACAAGTCCCATTATGGGAGCTGAAGGAGGGTATCCCAATGGCACCAGCACAGTCGAGAGAGAGACCTGGCGCACCCATCCTTTTGTCCTCTTTGGGTGGAGAGGCAGCCTCTCAGTGCCTTCTCAGGTTTCGTTCCTGTGGCTTAAGGACAAATCGCAGAATGTGGCTCATCAGATCACCGAAACATACAGAGTAGTAAATTCCCATGGTTCCCAAAAGGTGGCCTTTGAACCCCTGGCATGCTTACTGTAGGTGCTGAATAAATTTAGGAGCCTGCCACAGACCAGATCCTCCAGATATTTTTACCTAGAAGTTGTTGCCTTGGGTGCGGGAAGGGGGCTGGCTTCTTGATGAGGAGCCCCTCGTTAGCAGAAAGGCTCCAGCAGATCCTGGTCAAATCCTGACCATTGTCATTGGGTAGGCTCTGCCCCTGCGATGCAGGGTAGAGAGCTGAGGCTAGTTTGCAGCGAAAGCCCCAGCTGTGGAAGAAAAACAGGGTTCAGCTCCCCAGATTAGTTACTGTCTACAAGGATTAAAGTCCCCAAATAATGGCTGGCCTCTCCCCTCCTCCGTGCCAAGGGAAGACATGTAAATACAGCCGCACGCCAGCTTAGGCGGTAGATGTGTATAAATCGAATTTAGCAAATCAGATCATGGTTTAAATGCACTATTTAAAGCAGTCCTGCAGTGAAGCCTTTTACAAAGGGAATAATCATTTTGTGATGCTAATCATCAGCCTCCAATTTATCTCCTTTGTAAGTTTAGATGTTGGTGCACTGGGCGTTCTGAAATTGGGGCGCTCTTGTGCAGGGCTCGGTGATGGCTGTCTGCCTTCCTTTTCTGACCTCTCATTTTAAATGGGTGCATGTCCTCGTTCTCACTGGGGGCCTCGGGATACTTGTCACTTAGCCCGATAGTTCTCATCCATCCCACTCATCATTTCGTAATCTGATAGAGCCCGCCATTCAGCTGCTCCTGGCTCCTTTTCTGAGATTTTCACCCTTCCTGGCAGGAGCTAGAAGCCCTGCTGTTCTCAGGGTCTTAGACCCAGCTCCCTCTCTGATCTGAACCTTCTTTTGTTTCCTTGAGCTGCTGGTGCCTCTGGTGCCGATCATAAAGAAGATCTTAGAGTCGACTAGACACACGTCAGCCCCTGAATTTAGTGGGCGCTCACTTGCTGAATAGGGAACGTTCAAAATATTCTCCCCATTCACAGCCAAATAACTGAGGCCTGGATGTTTAAGTGACTTTTCCCACAAGTCGAAATCGGGACTCAAAGGGGAACCTGTCTCCTAATTGCTATAAAAGTGTTTTATACACTGAGCTGTAGTGCCTTTCTTTGCAGAGAGAATATAATCAGAGACCATCTGGGTGGGATAGAAAGAATGAAGGGGAAGAGATGGATCCGAGTGGAATAAAGGAAGTGGGCAGGAAGCTGGGGGGCCGCGAGGAGCCTGACCTTGCTTAGCTCACAGGCCCTGATATAGTGTCTTTGTCAATGCTGCCACTATTGGCGCGTTCCTCGGTAATTATGACTGTGTGTTGGCATGGCGACTCGGAGTAAGAAGACTAGAAGCACTGGGTAAATGCACGACTTGTTCTTGCCTTCTAAAGCAGAGAGGAGCTTTTGTGGGTAGTTCCTCCAGGGAGACGTGGTAGAAAATTCGCCAGACCCACTGCTGGAGCATGGGTGTTTACAGCCCATGGGAGCCAGGTGGCCCTGATCAGGGGTGGCACACACAGAGGTCCTCAACCAGCCTTGCCTCCAACGCAGGGGTCTCCCAGAACCTCCCTCCTGTTCCTTTCTGTTGGTCTTTGTTCTGGAGCTTGTGATGTGAAGTATCTCCGTTTATGCTCCTCTCCAGTTTGTCTCTTCCAGACAGGTGTACGTTGCAGTCCCCCTGAATTTGATTTATCATGAAATGATCTGTTTCGTGGGCCACGAGTATTTACCGGGAGGCTGAAAGGAAAGGCTGATGGGCCCAGCTGCGGGGTGGAGTTCGGGGCTTCCCCTTTACCCTGGTGCCCTCTCCTTAGGTGCCGGGGCCACAGCCTCATCCGAAGATGCAGGAGGTTGCTGGAGTCAGGAGTCGCGCTGTCCAGTGTGCTAACCACTGTCGAGCTCATGAGATGTGGTCAGTGCGACACGCTGAAATGATAATATTGGGTTAAATAACATATTATTAAAATTAGTTTTACCTGTTTCATCTCCTTTTATAACATGGATTCTAGAAAATATTAAATGATACGTGTAGTTCATATTTTCACTGGTCCAGAAGAGAATCAAGACCTTTCCCAGCCCTGCTGATCAGTAACTAACCCTGGCCTCTCCCTGGAAGGTCTCTGGCCACGGGGATCTCTGTGCATAGAGGGCCACGGAAAAGCCAGAGAGGCTCAGGCCCTACGGGGCTTTTAGGGGTACCTAGTAAAGCCCCTTAGTGGGGGTTACCTCTCCATCCTTCGAGGCAGAAGGCCTGAACCTACAGGCAATGTTGTATTTTTCAGCTCTTAGGGTGGGGGTGGAGAGCCAGTGGGTAACCCCAGAAGCGTCTTTGGGTGGAGGTTTAGCAGTTTGTATGGGCACAGATGTAGGTGACAGGAGGGTTGTCCCAGGAGTCCAACACCTCCCCACAGGCCCTCCCCATCCTCACAGTGATTTCATAGTCTCCCAGATGTGTGGAAAGCACAGGGAATGGGATGGCAGCTGTGCATCCCAGGTTTGTGCCAAGCCCACTTGAAGCAGCGTGCCTTTGGCCCGAGGGCTCATCGCCCCTCTCCCAGCTGCCCCTCCTCCCCTCAGCCTCTGCTGCTCTGTGCCAGCTGAAGCTTCTGGGATGCGCCTTGGCTCCGAGCCAGCGTCTTCTTGGAGAGGCCCTCCTGCCCTGGCTCCCTGCCAGGCCTTGGGTCTTCAGAGAGGTTTTCTGGGGGAGGCACTGGACTCACCCTGCTGTCAGAGGGTAGAGGGGCCTTCTCACCTCAGAGGACTCCTGGCCGTGGGTGCAGCCTTGCTTCCAGCCCCTTCCTCTCTCAGAAACTCCAGTTTCCTGGCTTGGACTGGGTTAAGGGCCACCCAGCTCCAGTAAGCCTTACATTTATGAAAAGCAATCTCTTCTATGAGCCTGGGAGGTGAGGAATGGGCAGCCAGGAAGTCATAATGAGTCATGGTAGTGGTGACAGGAACCGTTTACGGAGCGCTTATGCTGCGCCAAGTTCTGTGCCAACGCTTCGCATACTTTATCTCTTGTAAGGCCCCTCTCTAAGGAAGCACACAGACTGGTAAAGGTAATCTGGGGTCTGCCCTTCTTTTCTAATCCAGCTGCCATTGGGATGGCTGCGTGGAGTATGCCTCAGAAGCTCCAGCCCTTGGATAGGTGGAAGTCTGAGTCCCCTGTGGGTCCTTGTCTCCCAGGGTCATCCTGGGCTTTGAGAAGCAACTTGAGCTCTTTTGGGTTGATAGGGGCTGGCTCTGTAGTGTCTCTAGTTTGGGGGCTGGCGATATACCTGGAGGATCCAGAGGGAAGGCTCTGGGCTGGGACCCTGGGAGGTGCTAGGAGGAGTGAGAAGCAGCCCACTCAGTCCTAGCTCTCTCCTAATTGTCCCAGGATCTGCCTCAGTCCGCCAGTCTGCCCATGGAGCCAGAGGGTGTACCTGCCCACGGCGAGGCTGGAGCCGCTGCCTTCTGCAGCGCGCCATTCCTGGGGCGGCGCTCAGTCTTCTGGAGGACGGACAGGGACCCACGTGCTCTGTCCCGTCTTACCTGATCCTAGCAGAAAGTTAGACCTTTCTGTCTGCTCACTTTTGTGACACAGGACAGCAGAGGTAGTAAATGTCTTGGGGAGTGCTAGGGAGAGGCAGAGGAAAGAGAGGAAGGTCTTAAGTTTACAGCCGCCCCTTCCCTTGGGGTCTGCAGCTTCCTTTACCCCATTTTTCATTTGTTTCTTGTTCGCTCTTCTCTCTTCTGCTGTTGGATTGCAGGCTTCAAGGTCACGGCAATGTGTGAGGTGGTGTGTGAGGCCATGTGTGCCACGCAGAGCGTGTCGGGGGTCTGCCCACCTCGTTCAGACCCCTCGGGCACACTGTTTCACCTCTCTGAGCCAGTTTTCTCATCTGTAAAATTGCAGAGAGTGGTATTTACCTTGTGGCACTCAGAAGTATCAGTTTGCACGCCCCCTCTGCTGCTCTAGAATGGGTATGTGCTGGGGGCAGGAGGAGGGCTGAGCACCGTGAACCGCAGGGCTCCGTGGCAGCTGACCACCTCACTGGTGGGCTGCACGTCTGTCATGAGGGAAGGCACAGGGAAGGCGGCGAGCAAGGGGCCAGGCTCAGCTCTGCCAGTCACTCTGCAGTAAGGAGTGGCGTTCACTGATCATGACTGAAGTCCCAGCTCCATGGTGCATAGAGAACCCAGGAGAACCCCTGGCCTGCGTCCTGTCCCCTTGGAGCAGAAACCAGCCTAGGGAAGCAGCATTCAAGGGGTAGATAGCTTGACCCAGAAGGTGGGATTTAGGAGAGGAGGACTCCACTTGGGGCGGAGTTGGCAGAGAAGGCTCACGGGACTCCCTGGACAGAGGTTCGGCTGTGGGGAGGAACGGCAGGGTGGAACCCGGTAGGACTAGGCCAGAGGGTTGGGCGTGGAAGAGCAGGTCAGACGGCAGAGGCCAAGAACAGCGGGTGGAGGACAGGTTAAGGGAACTGGGCTCGTCACCGTGTGCAAGCTGGGTGTCGGGGGCAGCCAGGCCGGCCTGAGCCGGGCCAGCACACCATCCCGGGGCCTCTCGCCTCTGATGGCTTTTGGCCTGAACTTCAGCCCCGCCCCGGGGCTGTGCTGGGAGCAGTATCCCAGTGTGCAGGGTCCCGTGGAGCTCAGGGATCGGAAGTCTTCTTGTGCCAGACTATTTTTTCTACCGCATTCATTTCTTCATTCAACACTTACTGACCATGCACTGTGTGTGGTGCTCTGGGCAAAGCCGTGGGGATCAGGGAAGAAAACCACAGTCACTCATTTAGCATTTTAAGTTTGCATAATTTAGAGTTTCATCTGTTCATCCAAGATGGGAAGGCCAGGCTAGGGAGGGGCTGCTGGGTTGCTGGGCACTGGGAGATGACAGTTCTCACCAGCTTGCAGCTTCCTGGCTTCTCTGCCCTTCTTTGTGCCCCAAGAGCCCGGGAGAGCAGCGTCAGAGACCATTCTGTGCTTTGCTCATTTAGCTATCATTTAACCTGGGCTAGAACTTGAATTTTCTAAATCCCATTGGTTATATATATATATATATATATATGACATCTCAATCGTCATTTTCTTTATTTAAAAAACAATTTTGATCTTAGAAATCAGCATAGCGATAGCTATCGAGATTTGCATGTGAGATTGGTAGGGAACATCTTAAATGCAATCAAATAATAAATTATATCGGGACAACTTCATATACAGAAAGTCTCCCCTCCTTGGAAGAAATCAGATGCCGTTTGGGGCATTGAGGCCTGCATTCCATACTGGTTCTGCTCGTACTGGATCCTGCGTATGAGCTAGCGACAGTGGGCACCCCGCTAGCTTCTCTCAGTACGTCCGGAGTTTGGAAGGGTTATCCAGGTGGCTGCAGATGAATCCACCGCCCCACAGCCCAGACTGCCGGTTCTGTCATTCTCCCGCTTGCCTCCTGGAAGTGGGAGGGCCAGACAGCGTTCATCTTACTTATTACTACTTTTTTTTGAGGTCGATGTGCACTGTGTATGTTTTGAAGGATAAAACGCTAGAAGTTATGTAGCATCTGCGGTTAAGTACAGTTGACCCTTGACACAACATGGGGCTTAGGGGCACTAACCCCAGTGCAGTCAAAAATTTGCCCTTAACTTTTGACTCCCCCAAAACCTAACTGCTAGGAGCTTGCTTTGACTGGAAGCTTTACCGATAACATAAAAGTCGATTAACACGTGTTTTATAAATGTAGTAAATACTGTATTTTTACAATAAAGTCAGCTAGAGAAAAGAAAATGTTATTAAGACAATCATGAGGAGAACATACTTTTATAGTACTGTGATTTTATTGAAAAAATCTGAGTGAAAGTAGACCCATGCAGTCCTAACCCATGCTGTGCAGGGGTGACCTGTACCTGTCAGACATGGGAGGGACCGTGCCACTTCCAGCTGCATGGATGGAGCCCCAGCTCCTTGGCAACCAGAGGACTGACTCCTGGGGGGAATAGTCTCCCCTCGGCTGCTGCGCGGCGCAGGCAGCGCTGCTGGCGGGCACGATGAGCAGGGAGCGAGGCTTTCCTCTGCGGACAGGAGGCAGGTAGCGGGACACGGGGCGGTGCCGGATTCCGCTCTCAGACCTTCCACCCCGCCGGCCTGGGAAACCCCAGAGAGGCTGGTGAGGATGACTTCCCCGGAAGGTGCAGCGTGCTCTGTGTCTCTGACGGGGAGCCCTGGGGCAAATGGCTGTCCGGATGCTGCCAGGGAGTGAGCCTTCCCCACGCTGGGTGGCCTCGGCGCCCTTCTGGCTTCCCTGGCACAGCCCTCTCACACCTAGTTCGAATGAACGTCATCTGCACAGAGACTGGCTTTGGGTTAAATTTGGTTCTGCGTTGACAGTACATGCTGTAGTCACGAAGCTGCCTGGTTGAGGTTCCCTCCTGAACAAAGTGGGTGCACAGACTCCCCCTAGGCCCTGATGCGCCCACGGAGGAGAAGCCAGGCGCACAGCTGTCCCGTGTCCCATTCTGTTCTCTCATACTCCTTCTGTCCCCTCCAGGACACGCTCCAGAGTCAGAAGACAGGGAGAGGAGAAGTGGGGCCCTCGTGGAGGAGTCTGAAGGTGGGTCCTGGCCTGACGCAGGCCGCCGTGTGTGTGTGTGTGTGTGTGTGTGTGCGCGCGCACGCGCATGTGTGTCACAGTTCATTCCAGTGGCTGTTCCAGCCTCTGCACAGCGTAGTGGTCGCATGGCTATAGATGGACGGTCCCAGGTAGGTTTGGGTCTTCGATTGCTGTTGTTTTCTTCTTCTTTGGGAAAAAATAACCCAGTTTGGTAAGGATATTTAAAAAAAAAAAAAAAAAGGGAAGATTTCCCCGGTGGGTCTTGGAGTCAGCTAGCTGCCTCTTAGGTCGCCCCATGTGAAATGTTTCTTTTGTGGATCCAAAACAGTCAAGTAGTGGTCATTTCATATGATTCCACTGCCCCGGGCTGGTGGAGAGGGAGCCCCTGTTGTCTCCCCAGAAGCACATTTTAAAGGGTCTCTGGGATTTTCATCGCCGTGTTCCTCTTTGTCCTCTGCACCCTTCTCAAAGTTATTTTAACTGCTGGAAGAGATCACCGCAACCTGTAGATTCTGCTCCAGGGAAAACCGCCCCAGCGGGCTCCACTTGGCCCTGGCTTCAGGCTTCAAGACATGTCTCGAAATGCAGGGCAATTAATATGGCTTTCAACACCTCTTATTTCAATATATTTTTAAAATATATAATTCTCCATGGCAGTTCAGATAACCCTGACCAGGGGCTGAGGCCAGTTCCAAAGTTTTCTGTCTCAGGAGGTGTTGGCTTCCATCTGGATGCCTGAAATAGTATTGAACACCCCCGCCCCCCAGATGAGCAGGGGGGAGGTTGTTTGGGGAGCTGGCTTGCAGCCTCTCCATAACCTTTCCGCCACCCTGGTGCTGGGCGACCAGCAGTGTGGGCTTTTGATTGAATGCACTCGCCATCCCGCATTCATTACACCATTGTCAGTGTGTGTGTCTGGGGCTGCCTCTGGATGTGTGTGTTTCTTTTTGTGTCTGCGTGTCAGTGTCAGGCTCTGTGTGTCTGTTTACGTCGGCCTGTCTAGGCGCGCGCAGTGCCACAAGGAGCTGGCGGGTATTAGTGAGAGAGAGAACATTCATAGCCCCAGATCTCCCCCCGAGGGATTTCGGGAGATCTGGGCGTATGTGTGGGAGTGTGTCCACGTCCATATAACAAGCTGTATATCTGCACGTATGCGTCTTTCTCCGATGCTGCTCCCTGTGTGGGGAGACGTGTGAGGCTCCGACCAGGTGTGGTGTGAGCGGCCTCGGGCTGGCTTAGCCGCATCTGCCGTGAGCTCTCAGACTTGCCTTCCTGCCTGCCCACTTGCCGTCCATGGGGAGCCTGTCCCTTCGCGACTCACTGTTTCCGCTATAATTTATTAGCTGGGAAGGAGGACAAAATGAAATTGTACCTAAAGACAGTGCCTGAGACCGCAGGTCCCACCAGGCCCAGAGGCCAGCACCTCGCCCCCCAGCCCTGTCTCCTCCGCTTCAGTCAGCACATTACACTGCTAGGTCTGAAGAACAAAAGAACCCCAAACCAACCTCTGAAAGCCGTGTCTGGCTATGGGCGTGCAGCGGTGGCTGCAGACTGTCGAGGCGGGAGAGGCCGGCAGAGGAAGGTTTGAGTCAGAGTGGGTATCTGCTGGCCCAGGCCCTCATCCGCTGGGGGCCCCCAGCCTCTGAGTCCGGGGCTTCTCCCAGCCACTGGGGGAGGGAAAGGGGCCCAAGGCAGCTGCAGGGCTGTGTTAGTAAACACTTTCCTGGGTTCCCATTTTCACCACCCCCCCACGCTTCTCCAGTCCTGATGCCCCGTTACCCCCCCCCCCCAGCATCCCCCTTTCTGTGGCCTGCACAATGAGCTCATTGTCCTGGGTGTGATTTGAATAAGGGATCGGCGGGCCTGTTCCCAGCATTGTCCAAGGGGCTGGGAAAAACCCCAGCGCAGGCAGGAGGACCAGACCAGACAGAGACAGATGCCTAAATTAGCAACAAAGCTTTGTGCACGTCCCCCGGACAAGGGCTCGCCTTGTTTGCGTGGGCTCGAGGGTGTGGAGCTGGCCGGCTGCTCGCATGTCTCCCCATGTTAATTAGTTTTGCATGCATGTCTGAGAAGGTGCCAGGGGAGACGTGTTTGCCGTTCCCGGGAGGGGGACCTGTTTGTGACTGTGGACTGGAGCTGGGCCGGGGCTACCTGGGGAGCCAGGCTCTGAGCCTGGGTGGGAACCTCAGCCCCCCTTCCTGCTTTTCTGTCTCTCCGCCCTTTGGGGGGCCTGGCTTTGCTCCCTGTCCCCCTTCTACTCCTACCCCGCCACATCTGAAAGTTGGTTAGCTCCAACTACAGGGAACTCACTGGCTTCCACCCAGACCCAGGCCAGCGCCTGTCCATCTGGCGGTCTGTCTCTCTCGACACAAGGCCCCCCGGGACCGGGCAGCAGGAGCGGCCGGTCTGGGCTCTCCTCCGTCCCCGAGCCAGATGGCCAGTCTGCTTATCGCATTACGGCCTCCCCTGGCCCCAGACCCCCACCGCCCATGGTTGGGCCAGGATCCTGTTTGGGATCTGATGGAGAAGCCCCCTCCTAGGCCCTTGCAGAGGCCTGGCCCTGAACAGGAAAAGGGGCTGGTAGACAGGACGTGAGGCATGTCCTTGCCACTGGCTCGCTGTGTGACCTGTGGCAGGCCACATCTCTCCGACCCCTGCATCTCCGCTTTCTCCCTGACGAAATGAGAACTGAACTTCAGGATGCTCTTGGTTCCCTCTAGCTCAGAAAGTCTGTGATGCTGGTGACATTTCAGACCTGTACAGATTAAGCACCCGCTGATGGAGCACAGCGCTAGGAGTGGGACCAGCGGATTCCAGGCAGGGGTGGTGGGGGCTGGTACAGGTAGGACGTCATCTCTTTCGACACTGGAGCGTTGGCCTCCATTTTCGGAGTGGGGAGAGGATCAGGAGTGGGCAGAGCCTCTCTTTCCAGGTCCTCACAGAACCCCTTCCGCAGCCCAAGCCCTCCTCCTTCACCCCTACTGGGCAGTGGTGAGGACGGGCCCTGGCCCAGCAGAGGGGAGCTTGGCAGTGGCAGCGAAGGAGAAGCTGGAGTGAGAGCAGCTGCTGGCTGGGTCCTGAGTGTGCCCTGGTCGCCCCCTGGGGGACAGGGCCGGGAAGGTGCTGGCTGCCTGCCCACCTGGGCCTCCAAACAGCGTTCTGGGTCGTTCCTTCAGAGTTTCCAGCTCTCCACAGCCCTTCATGACAACCCCAGGAGGTGGGGACGGAGGTGCGGAGGCCAGGAGCACAGCCCCTCTTAATCAGGGCAGGGGTCTCAGCATTCAGTGACCAGGGCATCTGGCTCCCAGTCCCTTCCCTGAACCGCCCCCCACCACCACTCAGCCCCACTGGCCAGGCCCTCTCTTCACAGCTTCTGGGAGATTCAAAGTCCAAGCCTGGGTCACTCAGTTCAAAAAGCCTGGTGTGAAAACGTCCAGTCCCTTCCCTTTGGGTCTTTATCGTGGATGGATCTATCCTGTGCCATTTCTTACAGATCTGGTGACTCCACACAGCCAGGAAGCAGCTTCATGTCCTGTGCTGGTGTCCTAAATGATTTGGGATGCCTTTGGTTCAGGAAATACTGCGGTCTTAGGGTATAGCTTTGAATGCTCAAAGGGACAGTCCTTTTGTCACTTCCTTGCCAGCCTTCCTCATCTCTGGTGCTCCCTCCCACTCTCTCTGGTGTTGGGGGACTGCACCTGGCCAGGGGGACCCACGAGGAGCCTCTGGATTACCCTCGTGGGGTGCCCACTCTGGGTAGGGAGGCCCTGGGCCTTCCCTCCATGCCTCCCCCATCCTCGCTCCCCTGCTATGACCACTCTGGCCAGTCCCTCACTCCTGGTACACCCACTCCTCCCAACCCGGCCGCCTCTCTCCACCTTCTGCTTCTGTGTCTGGGGGCCTGTTCCTGAACC